>JANAVB010030762.1:0-62608 GCA_029216955.1 Iris pallida | reverse complement strand
TACGGGGTGTAAGATTCCGCTTTGTAGGGTATAAGGGAACAACTCAGAGGTGATGTGGACGTTGTTGTTCTTCTACTGGAGGATGCCACGGAACAGCTGGGTTCCGGAAGCGTATGATTTGAGAATGGAAGGACATGTCTGAAAGATGTCAAGAGTAACTTCTTTAGGACTTGCCGTTGATGGGCATCATGAACAAGTCTCCATTTGTTTGGCAGGCGGTAAGCACCGTTTGAGTATACCGTCTCTATGATAAAAGTCCTTCCCACTTGGGCTCGAACTTTTCCTGGTGTCTTGTGAGTCAAACACCATCGGCCCCTGACTGCCAGAACCAGGTCGCCAACTTAGAAAGTCCTCTGCTTGACCTTCTTGTTGAAACCTGTGATATACGGGCTTGGTAGAGTTTGATACTTGTTGAGCTAGAAGACGCTTTTCATCAAGTGTCTCCAGTTCCCGCAGACGATGACGTTGATTGTCCTCTTCTGTGAGTTTGTTTGTTATTGCTACGCGGAGTGAGGGTATCTGGATCTCGAGAGGCAGTACCGCTTCGCTCCCGTAGACAAGGGAGAATGATGTGTTGCCTGTTGGGGTCCGTACCGTTGTGCGGTAGGCCCAAAGGCATTCGCCAAGCTTTTCGTCCCAGTCGCGTTTGTTGGATGACACGACCTTTTTGAGCAGCCTAACGATAGTTTTGTTGAACGCTTCTGCTAACCCGTTTGCAGCCGGATTGTAGGCGGTGGATGCCACATTTTGAATGCGATTCTTGTCACAGAACCTGCTAAAAATGTGGCTGATAAACTGAGGACCATTGTCATGAATGATCCGCCGGGGTACTCCGAAACGGTAAATGACATGGTGTTTGATAAAGCTGACCACCCTGGAGCTCTTTACTTCCGCCAGTGGGACTGCTTCTGCCCATTTGGAGAAGTAGTCGGTGATGGCCAGGATGAAACGGTGTCCTCTTGATGAAGGAGGGGTGATTGGTCCCACAATGTCCATGCCCCAGGCTTCAAAGGGCCAGGAGGCGACTGTAGGATGTAGTGGTTCAGACGGTGTATGTATGAAGTCTGCATGAAGTTGGCATGCGTGACACTTCTTAGCATATTCAACAGCGTCGGCGGCCATGGTTGGCCAGTAGTAGCCCATACGTCGTAGTCAATCCTGCAACTTAGGACCGGGTTGATGAGCTCCGCAAGTTTCGTCATGAGCTTCTCGAAGAGCTTCGGCTGCTTCTTCGTTGGACAGGAATCGAAGGAGGAGCCCATCGAAGGAGCGTCGGTACAGCGTTTTGGTAGCTGTATCGTAGTAGAATCGAAGAGAGCGTCTCCTGACTGAGACAGCTTCCTTCGGGTCCTCTGGAAGGATTTCGTAGACAGCAAAGTCGATGAACGGGAACCTCCAGTCTCGGACATTAACACCAGTGTTCGTCGGCATGGTGTGAGCCACTCGCAAGCATAGGTTATTTCTAGGACAAACCAAGTCTCGGCCAGTTACCGTGACATAGTGTTGAGTTCCAAAGGGCGCTGCCAATGAGGCCGCGAGGCCAGCCAGAGCGTCAGCCTCCAAGTTTTGTAGACGAGGTACGTGTTCGATGAAGAACCCGGTGAAGGTTGAAATGATGTTCAATACAACTTCATGGTAAGGGATCAGATCTTCATGGCGAACCTCGTATTGCCCCCGAATCTGGTTCACGACGAATTTTAAGTCACCGTAGGCTTCCAGATGGTCCACCCCCAGCTGTTGTGCGAGTTGGAGTCCCATGATGAGTGCGTTGTACTCGACAACATTGTTGGAGCACGGCTTCGAAAGGGAGTAAGCACGCTGGATGACCAACTGATCGGGGGAGACTAAGACTACCCCCACTCCTGCGATGATTTGGCCTTTGGGGCCTGTTCTTGAAGCGCCATCAAAAAACATCCGCCAAACGGAGCTTCCTTCGGTGACGTTGGATTCTTGGACCTCATCCGGGATGTCTTCATAGAGTTTTGAGGATTCTGGGATGGGGTGTGCAGCTAAAAAGTCATCCAGAGCTTGACCTTTAACAGCTTTTTGCGGGACAAACACCATATTATACGGTGTTAGCAAGATCGCCCATGTGGCTAGCCGGGAGTTCAATGATCCTGGCTTCGTCATGAGGACTCTGAGCGGATTGACTCGAGAAATGACAAGAATTGTCTGGCCCGAGACATAATGACGAGTCTTCTGGATGGCAAACACCAAAGCCAAGCACTCCTTTTCAACGGGGTTGTACCGGTGTTCGGCCCCGATGAGCGTTCGACTGAGGTAGTAGATTGCTTGCTCATAGCCTGTATCGCTGTTTTGAGCCAGCAGAGCGCCAAGAGAATGATCCATGGCACGGACGTAGAGGAGAAATGGTTTGCCGGCGACAGGTGCCACCAGGACTGGTGGGCTCGTCAAGTAGGCTTTGATGTCGTCGAAAGCCTTTTGGCACTCCTCTATCCAGACATAAGAGACTCCCTTCTTCATGAGCTGAGTAAAGGGTTGACATTTACCGGAGAGGTTTGCTATGAACCTCCGAATGTATGCCAGACGTCCCTGTAAGCCCCGAAGTTCTCGAAGATTCTTCGGAGGGTCTATGTTGAGGATGGCTTTGGTCTTCTCGGGATCAACATGAATGCCTTTCGCCGTGATGACAAAGCCCAAGAATTTGCCGCTAGAAACCCCCAGGAAGGATTTAGCGGGGTTCATTTTGAGTTGATGTGCCCGCATGAGATCGAAGACTGTCTTCAGATCCTGTAGGTGATCTCCTTTGAGGCGGCTCTTGACTGCGATGTCGTCAACATAGCATTCGACTGTCTTGTGAAGATGTTGACGGAAGATGGTGCTCATAGCTCGTTGGTATGTTGCACCGGCGTTTTTCAAGCCGAAAGGCATCACTGTGTAGCAGAAAACACCCTTCGGAGTCTTGAATGACGTGTGTTTTGCGTCATCGGGGAACATCTTGATTTGATTGTAGCCTGAATACCCGTCCATGAAGGACATGCGTTCAAAGCCACATGTGTTGTCGATCATCACATCGGTGATTGGAAGCGGGAATTCGTCCTTCGGGCAAGCAGAGTTGAGGTTCCTGAAGTCGATACAGACTCGTATCTTTCCAATCTTCTTGGTGACAGGTACGACGTTGGCTACCCAATCTGGGTGCTGTTCCTCACGGATGAAGCCGCTGGTCAAGAGTTTGTCCACCTCCTGATCGATGGCATTCATGATGTCCGGACGGAAACGTCGCCGTTGTTGTTTGATAGGTTTGGCATCAGGTAAGATGTTCAACCTATACATTGCGATGTGTGGATCGAGTCCCGGCATATCTTCGTAGCTCCAAGCCAAGACGTCGATATACTCTTTAGCCAGCTAGATTAGAGACTCTCGGTCTTCTCCTTCTAGGCTTTTGCTGATGAAGATGGGTTTGGAAGAAGATCCGTCCCCGAGGTCGATCTGCTCGACTTCGTCTTCGGTGGGAGGTTCACGTAACTCAAAACGAGACTCCCATTGTTCTCCTAGGCGTTGAGCCCAGGGTTCTTCTTCGAAGGGTTCCGGCGCTTGGTCTTCGCCTTCACCTTTTTGAGGTTGTGCTGACGTCATGTTAGCTGACAGCACTTTCCTGAAGACTGATCCGATACTGGTATCGGAATCCCAAGTCGATGCTTCGGACGAGTGGGAATGTTCTACGTCTTCTGCGTCTGAACTCTCTGGAGTTGATGGCGGCGTGACATAGCCTACCCCCCGTCGAATTTTGTTGTAGTAGTCTTGTGGCTTTCCTTTGGGTGTTGGAAGCCGGAGAGGGAGACGTCGACCTTTGCCGTAGTTTAGGCCTTTGTTGCTTTTTAGGTCGTAGCCCATATTTTGGATGATGTGCTTTGCCGTATCCGTGTACCGATAGACTTGTACCCTGCCGGTATCAGGTTCTGGCTCGAGTGGCGGAAGGTCTTGATGACGCTCGATTTTGCCCAAAATGATGGATCCTTCGTCTCGGCTTCGTGGAGGAGCTATAAAACAGACTCCTTGAGACGGGACTACTCGATTTACATAATGGACGGTCGTTATTTGTGTTTGCAACGACCGTAGAGCGTTATCTAATATATACATGGCATTCCAATGTGGAAGACAAGAATAATTAAAAGATACTCTATTATTGATGAAGTACGAGATTTTATCCCGTGGGATTACATTGTCTAAGGAGGGTGCATCTACATCAGCAGAGATATATTCGTCAAGCTCCTCATTTATAAGCACTGGGGTCGGATCAGGAGAATCTACCACAGCTTTGACTTTGGGGTCTGAGAGGGTTATGTGAGCCCTCTCTGGCATCTTGGATGACTGCGGGGGCTTGCCCTTAAGATGCACCTTCAGAGGTGCCTCAACTGCGCCTCCTGTGAGTGGTGCCTTCCCCTGTAATTTTGCCACCAGGGGAGCCGATGTTTGAGACGGCTTTCCCTTGAGGCGTATCTTCAGGGATGCCTCAGGAGTCGGTGCTTTCCCTGATAGTTTGATGCTCATTGGAGGCACCTTCTGGGGTGGTTTGCCCTTCAGTCGGATCTTCAAAGGGGCATCTGGAGTCATCTCAGGCTCCGTGTCCGGCTCAGTTGCCGTCTCTGCCTCATCATCAGTATCATTGGCTTCCTCCTCGTCAAGTGGCTTGTACAAGTCGGAATCGGTGAAGTAGGCTTCAATCCCTTTGAAAGGATCGATGTCTGCGAACTCCGTCCGGATGACGCCGTTGGTGGATACATATTTCATGCATTGGTGGAGCGTGGAAGGCACCACCATGTACTCATGTAGCCATGGTCGGCCGAGCAGGATAACAAGTCACCTCAGTTTTGAGGTTGCCGATGTGACACTTCAGTCAAATCTTGTCCAGTGGCTCGCTTTTGCTAGCGTTGAAGCCACTGATGGTTGTGTTGGAGGGCGCCAGCCGGTACATTGGGATCCCCAGTTTTGATAGCAGTGCTTTCGGGATGATGCTGAGGGAAGACCCCGGATCGATCTGAATCTGGCTCACCTTGACTGAACCGATGTACCCTGTGTAATACAGCGGTCGGTTATGTCGGTGGTGCTTGAGCAGCATGTCTTGTTGGGTAAAAGTTATGTTTGGGATAACTTCATCCGCACAATGACAGTGCGCACAGGTAGTTGGGAGGTCTTCAGGCTGCTTGACCTGACTGAGAAAGGATTCAGCGTCCTTCAGAGCTTCGCAGAGAGCTTCTCGGGAGTCTTTGGAAAGACGCAGGAGCTCAAACAAAGACAGGCATGCAGGAGTACTGGCCAGTTGTGCCAGTATGTCAAAGTTGTGGGGCTTGGCTAGCCCCGAAGCATTCTCCTTCCGTAGAGGTCTGTCGAAACGAGCCTCCACCTGCTTCTGCTTATTGGCTGCTGAGGGTTTAGACGGGCCCTCCTCAGGGATGGTGCCAGGAGGCACCACCTCGGCGGCAGCTTCGTCGGGCTGGGCGTTCTGTTGTGCACGCGTCTGCACTAGAAGTGCCTCTTCCGTTGAAGAAGAGACCGTGCGGCAAGACTTGATCTTCCTGTCTTTTGATTTGGAGGTAGAGCGTACCTCCGGTTGAGTCACCTCGGAGATGAGGTCGGGGTGAACCCAGAGGACCTCTCCTCGAGATGTGGTGAGTGGGATGAGTCCACTCGCATTGTCACGGGTAGGTGGCAAGTTCACCACCTCCATTGTCGCCTTAGGGATGGGGACGACGCCATCTTGCGTGGTGGTCGGCGGCAAGGTGCCGAACTGAAGTGACACCACATTGGCTGACACCGTCTTCTCTTCATAGTCGACGGAGATTACATCAGCATTGATCATGCGTTGGATGTAATTCTTGAGGACGTAGCAGTCCTTGGTCGGGTGTCCGACAAACCGATGGTAGTGACAGTACCTCGGGTTATCCACTTTCCCGACTTCATCAGGCCGCTTTGGGTCCGGGAGCTTGATCTTGTCACCCTGCTTCAGTATTTCATAGAGTTGCAGGGTGTCTTCGTCATTGAATGAATACACCTCCTTGGGTCTTGGTACCAGTGGAGGCTTCTGAGTAGGCGCAGATGCGCCCTTCGAGGCATTAACAGTCAATGCCTGTTTCCCCTTTGCTTCTCGTCCGGAGTTGTTGGCTGCAGACCTTTTCCCCTTATCATCAAAGACAGGGAAGCTGACACCCAGAAGACGTGCATTGGCCGCCTTCTTTTCTGCGGCTTCAGCTTCGATGATCAGGGAGCTCCAGTCGGAAGGGGGAGTAGAGTTGAGCCAGAGCTTCACTGCAGGCAGCATGTTCATGCTGCAAGAGGAGAGGAGCGCATGTTCTGGCATGCCTGGAGGTAGCCTGAAGCAGGCCTGTCGGAAGCATTCGATGAACACCCGAACCGTTTCTTTCTCCTTCTGGCGTATCTCTATGAGAGATGCCATCGTCATGTCCTTCCCGCCGTCGTAGAAGCGATCGAGGAAGAGGCGCGTCAAGTCGTCGAAGGACGATATAGAATTGTCGGGGAGGCTGCAGTACCAGTCATACGCCACCCCTTTTAGGGCCCCAACAAAGATGCTGGTGAGGAGCGCGTCCTCCTTTGGAAGATGTCCCGTCTGTGACTGGAAATATGTCAGGTACCGACACGGAGAGTCCTTCCCATCGTACGGCGTGAGTGTTTGTGGTTTATACTTTGGGGGATAAACCACCTTGTTCCACTCGAGGGGATAAGGCTGGGGAATGTCCATCTTCTGGCGCTCCTCTTGCCTGTTTTTGGACTCGAAGCGCTCCCGCAAGTCCTTGATCATTTCGACCACATCCTCCGTAGAGCTAGGAGTCGGGAAAGGTGGTACTACCTGGAGTGGAGCGTTTGAGGGCTCCGACGTCCGGGGTGCTTCTGTGTCTGAGGGTGCCCGTTGAAGGGGTACACTCGACTCCCCATTGGCTCCTGGGTCGGGGCCGATTGAAGGTGTTCTAGTCAAGGCCGACCGTATATCAAATACTGCTTGAGTCAGTGCTTGCATAGAGGCAGAGAGGGTTTTGAGTCCTCCCTCTAATGAGTCTATGCGCTGGACAATGTCCTGCGGCGGCACATCAGACTCGGAATCACCCCCAGTCATGTATACTGTCATGACACGGCCGGGAGTGGATGGATTGGTTGAGGCTTCGCTCTCGGCCTCACTTTCATGTGGGGGAGTCACCTCTCCTGGTGTTCCACCTTGGCCACCCCCAGCCACATTCTGGAGGTCATTCTCGACGGGCGCATCTGCAAGGGCCTGATTGTCCTCAGCTCCGTCTTGAAGGGCATCTTCGTCTCTACCCTCAGCCGTGTCCTGGGGGACATCCTCGTTTTGAGGGGCTTCTGGGAGGCTGACTTCGCCTCGAGGATGAAGATCCGTCGCAGCTGTGCTTTGGACATCTTCGTCTTCGGAAGGAGGCTCAACAAGGGTCTGACTACCCCCAGCTTCCTCCAAGAACTTCTTCCTCGACCGAGTGCCTTCGAACACTCCAGAGGTCGAGACAGCTGCCTTGGTTTTCCTTGGCTGGCTTTTGGATGAAGACGAGGAATTGCCAGTCGCCTTTCGGAGTGATGAGGAGTTGGAGACCACGTTGCATGAAGCAACTCTTGGCTCCTCTTCTGTTGACACCTTCATCCCGAGGCGATGTCGGAGGGGTATCGATGATTGCAGCCGCTGGAAGACTGACTGCCTTGGTGGTACTACTACTGCCTTGCAACAGCAGTTGATGGTGACCACCGCACAAGTATGCCCCGTGAGAGGCGCATCGTGCCTGTTGGTCGACTCTCCTGACCGACGCTTGTGAGTGATCACGTTACGCAGGTCGTTGGAGGAGAGTGCTACCTTCACACCCCCTTCAGGCGTATGGCAAGGCCAAACGCCGGGATGGACATGTGAGTGTTGCGCCCCCTGATCTAATACCAAGCAGGCATCACGATCAGTAGTGGGGGAACCACAACATTTGAAGTGACTTGAACGGACCTCAAACGCACAACCAGAGGAGGCGCGGGAGTTCAAGACCACTGAATTTGCCTCATTCGACTTGGTTGTGCACGCAGTAGATGCGTCCAAGTGAGATGAGGACTTTGAAGGTCGACTCGTTTTTGGTGCAGAGGCACCTGATTCGACCTTGTACAGCTTGCCATCAGCAGCGCGCATGATTGTGAGCGCATGTCTTTGGCTTGCTGCTGGCATAGCACGTTTATGGCGTATGGCCCGTGCCGCCTAGGATTTCTTTGTACTAGCCCGCTGGGGTGCATAGTACTCAGCATCCAAATTCTTCTCGCCATTACAGCGAGTGAGTCTGTCAAAGACAGAGACTTTTTGTGGCACATCAGAGGTGATACGCCGGGCATTGGCTGCGCCCCTGCTCCGTCGATGCATCTTCCTCGCCTGAGAGGGAGATGGCTGGGGGACGTGGTCAGCCGCACGCTTCCCCGAGAGATGCGCTGCATCAGCGGGCGCACCTTGGTTGCTGAGAACGTCAGCAGGAAGGGAGGGATGGATTAGCGCATTCCCTTCAGTGGTGGTGCCCGAGGCGTCGACCTTGCGCACCCAGACACGGCGGGTCTTCTTCGGCTTCGGCAGCCGCTTCGAAGGACTCACACTTCCTTCAGAAATGAACTCCTCGTACGCCTGTTGATTGAGGCGCACGACCAGCGTCTTGTGGGAGGAGCCCACCTTCACGTCGTCGGCCTGTGACACAACTTTCTCGGAAGAGGAGAAAGAAGTCCCCAGCAGAGTCGCCAGCTTGTTTGCCATTAAAATTGTTTGATTGCAAATCTTAATACAAACAGAACAGTGTTACAATATAGGACTTAGATGTAGTCCTAGGAGTACACTTTTGTTTAATCTGGGTCCTTAGTGCCAATGGAGCGAGTGGTAATGCGTTGACTCCGTTGACGGGCTGACGACAGTTATCGGTTCTCTGAAGGTGTAGATTGCTCTGGGTGCTGGAGCTTTCTGGTTGTGAAATTCCATGCTTCTACAGTGATCAACATTAGAACTTAATATTTTGTGATTTGGAGTCTCCATTGTTCGAGATCTAGGTTTTAACTATTTTTGGATTTATATAGTTTTGATCTATTTTGGTTGGATTTTGTAGGTTTTGATGCTTCCATGTGGAAGAGAATTCAATTTTACTCAAGTTAGACCTTTGAAAATCTAGATTTGGCCTTGATTTGACCAAGATATGGAAGATTGAATTTTGGGTGTTCTTGATGTTCCTCTCGGCCTGGAGAAGAAGATCTACAGTCTGCGCTCTTTAACGCAGCACTGACCGTGCAGCCTCCCCCGCGCCGCGCTCTTTAGCATTGGTCGCTGATTGCGCAGCCTGGCCGCTACCCGATTGCGCAACCAACCCTGCGCCATCGGATCCTGTGCGCTTGACCCCTGCGCAGTCTGCATCCTGCGCCGTCCATTGCCTGCACAGTCTAAGTCTGCGCAGTTCACTCCTGCGCAGTCCATTCCTGCGCACTCCACCCCTGCGCAGTTCACTCCTGTGCAGTCCATTCCTGCGCACTCCACCCCTGCGCAGTTCACTCCTGCGCACTTGGCCCATGCGCCATCTGCCCCTGCGCCCTGTGCTCCTGCGCACTTGGCACCCTGCGCACTTGGTACCCTGCGCAATCCAACCCCTGACCCCTTGCACAAACCATTGGCTCTTGGAGTTTTGGTCTTATTTCTTTAAGCTTGGCTTTTTATAGCCCTATATATTGATATTTTATTAGATATTTTACGCCCATTTTATATCCTTACGCCTTTTGTCATGAACTTGATTTTACTTAATATGTTTGGAATGACTATTGTACATGGCATGGTATGACAAGAAACTAGCACAACACGACAGTGACCCATAGTGGTGCACTCCTGACATGACTAACATGACATGATAGTGGTCCGTCGTGGCGCACTCCTGACAAGTACCCTGACATGATTTATCTTGATGCTGTTGCGACGGCTAACTTGACTCATATAATCAACTTGACCTCGTGGGTGTTCCTGCTTGCTTGCTTGTGCAATCCACTTATCTTGTCTTGCATCATGTCTATGACGTGACTCCCTGGTTCCCACGGTCAGGGATTCATACTGAATATGGATTAGGCTAATGACTAGATCAAACTATAGTTCATGGAGAATTTCCAGTCACAGGCAATCTCGTTATCTGGGCGCTCTTAATTGGACTTGTAGCTTGCCGACGAGTAGAGCACATTTCCAGCGCACTGTCATGTGTTGCACCCTCTAAGTCACCTAAGGGTATATCGTCTCCGGGGCGATGTACCCAACCATACTCTCAACCCGCGGAAGGATAACTGGATGGTCTGCAGGGCTTGGGACTGGGAAATTCTCATTGCATCTTGTTAGTAATTAGGCTTGTGATAACCCTAGTTAGTTAAGTAGTAAGCCGTAGTACTTGCTTGGCCGCTTGTGAATGGATGGATTCCAGCCTTGTCTAAGTCTTGTCTAGCCCCTGTACCTGGAACTCTTGTACATGCTTGTTTTACTTATCTAACAATAAATGGATAGAGACAGAAGCTATTCAGGCGAAGGGTTACAACCCCGGTCCTTGTTTGGTTTACGGGTTATAATCTGGCTCCCGGAATGGTTCCATGTCCCTAGTCGTTTATTGTCCTGTTGTACTCTTTATTACTTGTACTTTTCTTTCATTTTCTTATGTTCTGATATGCTGGCTTTTGTTCTTATTTCGTGGCCTCCCTTGTGGCACTTGCTCTTTCTGGGGTTTGACCCAGCTGGTTTTGTGTTGCCAGATTTCGGAGCAGCACCCGAGGATCTACCGAACCTCCAGCCCAATGGTGGCGACTAGAAGGAACCCGGGCTACGAGTGGGTTTTCTATTTTGTTTCGCTCACTCTATTGTAAAGTTATTCTTTTGAGGCGTTTAGCCGACGAGCACCTGTTAGCTCGATGCACTTTTACTTACTGTCTGCCTACGGGCTGTAAACATGATTAACAAATCCTAGGGTTGATCATGTATGACTTAACTCTTGCTAGTCCTAGCATTTTGTACGACTAGCTTCATGATCAGCTGATATGTAATATTTGAGACGCCTTTTATTGTATATTTGGTGGTCAAACATCTTGTAATTATATTATTTGCTTGAGATTGAGACAGTAGGCTCGACCTTAAGAGACTGTTGGATTGTAGTAAACCCTCATATCTAGACAGCCGTGACCGTATAACGAGATGGACTTCATATATACGTAGCTGGCTATGTTCGCCCCCGTTCTCCAGTATTCTGGTTCTGGGGCGTGACAATGTTCTTATTTCCTGTACTTTATATTTCATGTTTTCTTGTACTCATTTCCATATCATGATGTTCTTGTTCATTTTCTTGGATATACTTAGCTTCGCTCCTGACTAGAATATGTTGCAGGTGAGATGGAGGCTATTTGTGACACTTACTACGAACAGGAGCCTGGAGGTACCTTTGAGCTAGTTGGTATTGCTCTGGACTTAGAGGCCGAGGAGGCTTAGCCCATTCCCTTTTAGTTTCATTTGGACTTTGTATTAGAGACTTCAGTTTTACATTTCATTTGCTGGAAAATGTAATAATTCATAGTTGTACTTGATTCTGGGATTCGATATTATAGATGTTGTTGTTTATATTCATTCTTATCTGAACTTGTAGTTTCCCTAGAGTTTGGTATAGCTTACTTCATCGTGTCCAACGACGAAGGCTGGGTGTGTCCGACTCGTGTCCGATTATTCGGGAGCGGGTCGTGACAAACGTCATCTTAGTCAGTTGGTGCATTTTTCTTGATTCCTTGCACCTACGAAGAGTGAGGGTCAGAACGATCACATGTACTGATGAGTGGCTAATTAAACCCAAGCTCTACATTTGGTTCAAGCAATTTTATAAAATATGTCAGTTATTTAGTGATCTTTCTAACCATCCTGATCGATTTGCTTGTTAACATGTTTTGAGACAAGCATATGAAATTGTATATATTGAGCAGTTATCATATTCATCCCATGTCACGTGCATTAGTTCAAGTAGTGAAAGGGTGTGAAGGTTACTGGCAATGTCAAGCCATCATGGACTATAGCTGGGTTAGACGGTGACCCTTTCGCGGCGGGTAGCGAGCCCTGTGCGAAAGTTCCCGAATCACCCGCACCAGTCCTGCTGGCACTTGCTATACTCTTTCCTCCCTGGCCGAATCGGTTCCTTGGCCTAGGCAACCGTTCGAGGTAACTACCCCTTTGTTTACAAGTTGTCCAATGACCATTTTTGCAGATCTTGAAATAATTCTCTCTTTTCTAAAATCTTATTTTTTTTCTCTTTTTGGTGTGAAACTTACATTTTCTAAGTAATTTACTCAAATTGGTGCAGTTATTCCGAGTTGCCTTTAGCAAGTGTTTCGTGAAGAATCGTGTCTCAATTCATTGATTCTACACTATGGCGACAAGCATTGCCTTTGTGTTTCATGATTAATTTTGAAACAGAGGGTCGAGACGAAGGAGGTCAGCTACTCATCTTAGTCTTTGCTTTAGGCGAGGGACTGGTTGGCTGCACTTAGACGTTGCCTACACGATTACCCGCAATCGCATAAGCAACTGATTAGAATACTGCGTTATTCAAGGAATTCGATACGAATACGAAGTTCGAAAATGCAAGCCATAAAAACCAAAGCCAAAGAAAGTGCGGCATAAAAAGCAGAGCAACGGGAGGCTCTCCCGACTCAGCCGCAGATCCAATTCTCGAGGCGCAACCCGCTGAATATGGGACTTGATTCCGAAGAAGCCTTTCCATAACGAGAAAAGGATCTTAATTCAATCGTTCCCATTCGACCTATTCAAACCGATCCCGATCAATCGGTCCCGATTGAATCGGTAGCAATAGTGTTCCTTTCTCGCGCACCCCGTGGACGAAAACGGGGCACGATGTAGGGACGGGGCACTACAATCATGCCTAACTGATTTTAATCATTAATTGTGTTATTTTTATACTTGATTATGTTCTTAGTCGTATCTAATTGTACCATTGAAATTTCGAGGACGAATTTTTTTTAAGGTGGGTAAATTTATAAACCCTGTTTCTGGATTTTCAAATTTTTATTTATTTTTCCTTTTATTTTAAATATTGTTTGGAAAATATCATTTCGCTTATAAAAGAAAATATAGGTATTTTCGAATGACAAAATGGTTTTGCCAAATTACATTTTTAAAATTAGATTTCGGGTTTATCAAAATATTATTTAAATAATATTAATTTGAATTATTGTTGTAATCATATATTAGATTTAGATTTTATTAGTTTAGTTTTGAAATTAATGATTACTATCATTGACCAATAAAAAGATTTGCTAAATTATTTTTATAAGATTTGGATTTATACAAATGTACTTTAAATTTTATTTAATAATTTTGGATATTATTTTAAATTATTATTATGATCAATTATGGATTGAGATTTGATCAATATAGTTTTGAGATTGATTTGATTTATGGAAAGATTTATTCATTAGATTCTTGACCCTTCAAAATTAGAAAATTATGTGTCAATCTTCATCTATTTAAGGAGAGAGTTTTCCATGTTTTCCTCCAACATCAAAATCCTTCCAACGTAATCCTCTAATCATAATTAAGTAACTGCTACCCATTATATATACCCTTATGAACATCTCTCATCTTTTCCTTTCTCAAAATTCTCACTTTTTCATCCAAAATAGCCCAAAATTTGTCATAAATTTAGCATCGTTCTTTAGAAGCTATAGCAACTTCGCGAAACCGTTGCAACCAACTCCGGATTCCATTTTAGCTCCAATTTTTTGTTAGAACCGTATCAAGGTTAGCTTTCCAACCTATAATTTATTTTCTGTAATTATGAACATGAATTTCAGTAAAATTGTCTGAGTGTCAGTTGTCCAAAAAATTGACATGTCGTACTGTTTTCGAGATTTCGAGAGATCCCGAACTCCATTTTACGAACCATTTGATGTTTTGGAAAGCTGACACAAAGACTATAGCATATCACTTTTCCAGAAATTAATAAAATTATATAATATTTTGTTTAATTTGTAGAACCCATAGATGGCAGGTGATTCACCGAATTAGTAGCGGTTAGCCATAATTACAACAACTTTCAACCAAATCGAGATTGTGTCGTATACGTCAACTCCAAACTTAGGCAAGTACACTATTGCTTTATGTTCTTAGTACATTATAATATTATTCTTCATCGTGTTCTTATTTAGTATCCAGTTGAGACACGATTGTAACACGATAGGACTTGTTGTACCATGTTTGTTATTATTGTTTAGTGAGTCGGGAGGGAAAATTCTTAGTAGGTTTGTGAACAACCCCCAATTATTGTTATTGTGGATAGCTAAGTCATACAACTCATTTTGGGTTAGCAGTACCTTTTATTATGGATTATAATCTATATGATGTATCGTATTAGTCCAGCCGTTCACATGTCGAAAGGTATTTCACATACACTGTATGTTAGTCTTAATTGTTCGTGTTCATTGTCTTGTTGTCTTGTTTTTACATGTTCTTACCAGTGGTCTTCTTGTACGTATTTATTGTTGCTAGTTCATATACATATTTCCTTTATTGTTATATTGCATCTCTATCTAGCTTTATTTTGTGTTGAGTTATATTATTGTAATAGGGTTGTACTTTGCTCCTTTTCTGACTGGATACGTTGCAGGTGACTTAATATTTTGCACTTGGGGCCTTTCGGGTGGAGATAGAGACATAAAGGCCAACCTTAGATTCTAGATAGATTAGATAGTTTTTGAATTTAAATATTTAGCAAGTTTGTTCCCGAATATTATTTTGATGTATTATTGGATTTGTAATTTGAATAAATGTTGTGAATGAGAAAATAGATATGATATTATTGTATTTGAGATTGACATTGAGGTATAGACAGCGTACTACTGTCGATACTATGGCATAGGTTGGACCAGGGGCGGAGCCAGGATTAGATTTATGAGGAGGCCATGTTACTACATATAAAAATTCTTAAAATTGTCATATTAATTGACCTTCAATAGCAAAAAAAAAAATTTAATTATAACAAGGAGCAAGAAGGAAAAAAAAGAAGAAAAAGGAAAGTTAATATTTCCAAAATTTTAGAAAGTTAATATATTTAAAAATTTAAACATTAATGAAGTAGTAAAGACAGGTCTCAAACCTTTTAACATATTTAAAAATTTGAGCATTTATTGAACTGTTCAGAAGAAGGCAATTCTCGAACCCTTGCCCCTCCTTTACATGGATAGAGCACAACCACTTGAACTAGCAATGACTTTGTGTAAAAAGAGGCCACAAATTATATATTGTAAAACGACAGAATTTTCTATGTAGTAATCGACAATTTTTAAAAATATTATGGGGGGGCGTGGCCCCCCTTAGACTCTTAATAAATTCGTCCCTGGGTTGGACTTGGCTACGTACTCGTATCCCGGAAAACGAGTGCGGATCGTGACACCTACCGTGCTCCAGCCCCTCTGAAAGAAGATTGCAAGTAGACCGTCTAGTCTAAGGCCTTCAAAGGTCCCATGGCTAGTGGTTTTCTCAGTCTCATTTGTTGTAGGGATACAACCAATAGCCTGGTTCTCCTCTGGAGAGATCGGGTTCGTGGGCACAACAAAAGTAGGCTCAATAGGGCATAGTATGTTCCTCCTTATAAAATATATCCTGGAAGTGATTGATTAAAGATGATGCTATAATGGCTTGATCAGAAGACCACGAACCATCATCCAATCTCAGCGAGTGAATGCCATTTGAACGCCTACAGCTTGAGGCCAAGACGTAAAAGTATTTAGTGCATTTATCTCATTCTCTAACCCATTTGCATCTGGACCATTGTTTCCAATATGCTTCTTCAAGTAGGTCATTTAACTTAGAGGTTAAGAATCCTTCTTCTTGCAGAGATTGGGGTGATGGTATTCCAGCATGGATAGATAGTAGGCGACTTTGGATAATGATAATCCTTTGATTATATTGCCAAATGTCACTCGTCCCCATCTATGTAGTTTGGATATAGTAACCTTGAGTTTGGAGTGAATGTCTATGTTGATAGAAGAAGTCATTGACCATATGTTAGAAAGCGTTGTATAGAATTCAGGATTATGCAGCCAGAAAGATCCGAAATGTCGAGTTTTCCTTCTCTATTGCATCCTTAAGTCACTGTTGAGCAAGATGGGTGCATGATCGCTATTGACACAAGGCAGAATAGAGACAGTAGCATACGGGAAGAGGTCACTCCAACTTGCATTAGCGAAAGCACGATCGAGTCTTTCCATGATTAGATAAGGTGGTTTGTGGTGATTCGACCAAGTATAAGCTGGTCCAATGAAACCAAGATCAATAAGTCCACAAGCATTAATCATGCATAGTGTTAAAAGAATTTGCAGCTTTTTGATCAAAAGTATTTCCTCCGACTTTTTCACCCATGTTGGATACTGCATTAAAATCACCAATGCATACCCATGGTGAATGAAAGGATGTGGCCATATCTGATATATGCTTCCAGAGATGATTCCTGTCCTTTTTGCAGGGCAACCGTAGATGTACATAAGTTTCATTCAGGGATATTGAATGAAGCTTGAATAGAGAGGATAATAATATTTGGTGAGGAGTAAGTAATAGACCTTTTGACAGAGTCGTTCCAAGCGAGCCAAAGGCCACCCGAGTGTCCGATTGGAGGTACAGAGAAATAATAAGAGTAACTGAGAGTTGGGAGGATGCGGGAAGTGTGGGGAGGTGAAGATATGGTTTCAGAGATGAAAAAGATAGAAGGGCGAGTCGATTTGAGAAATGCACGCGAAGTACGAACTGTTGGGTCATTCTCCAAACCTCGACAGTTCCAAGAGAAGACTAACATTTTTCTTGCGGCTTTTTAAGGGTAGCCGCCAGGACCTTTTCAGTTGAAGTGCTTGAGACATTCTCTCTAGTCAGACATTTAGGATCGATAATGTTTTGTGTAGGCTCTGTATCAGCTTTGCGTTTGGGGTTAGAGTCTAAAGAAGGCATATTGAATGTAGTGTCAAACTTTGCTTTCCTAGCTAGTCTTTTCTAGGAGATTTTAGTGGTAGTAGAGGAGGAAATGACCAAGTTTTTTTTATTATGGATATGTGTAGTTGGAGCGGGACATCCATCAATTGGAGGCACATGCTGGATGTCGGGGTTGGAGATTTTTAAAATGGAAGTCTGATTGTTGTGATGGTCAGGGAGAGTTTCAGAATAAGGTGTAGTGGAGTCCAGTTGCATTAGTGCGCATTGGAATATTTGGCAGTGATTGGTATGAAAATGGTTTTGTTGATTAGAAGATGGAATGTGTTGGGAAAGAAGCGCGGAAACCTTTCCCCAAACCGGAGAGTACCTGCAAGAGGACCGAGCAAACAACGCACGAACCCAAAAACAAGCACACAAAAACAACCACGCAGACACAGAGAATTTTTGACGTGGAAACCCTTGCGGGAAAAACCACGGGACGATCGGAGTCCAACCCTGAGAAGCCTCCACTAATGGAATAGAAGAATTACACCCTCTACAAACTCCTCCCGATCCAAATCGGATCCCCACAACACTCAGAGACAAGAACAATGATCACAAGGCTACGAAGAACGAGAACGACGAGTAGAGATTACCCGAAACACGATCTCCTTCGAAAACGACCTTCGATCCTCCGTCTTCTTCTCCGAAGTTGCAATGGCACTCTTGCCTCCTTCTCTCTCAAACTTGTGTTGTCCAATGCGATAATACGATAATGAATTAGGGTTGAGAAAACTCAATATATCTCCCTAATCCCGCAACCAACCTGGACCGTTGGATTAGATCCAATGATGAAAACTCATCCTGAAATCCGCTTCAGCCCCCCGACACACAGAGTTCGGCCAGAACTCTGTGTGGGGCAACCAGCACTGGCCGACCCACTTCTGGAATGAGGAGGCAGAGTTCGGCCAGAACTCTGCCAGGGGCAGAGTTCGGCCCGAACTCGGCCCCTCTGCTTCCAGCAGCTCCCTGCAGCTCTCTCAGCAGTCCTGCTTCCTCCCCGAGCTTCTTCGACACACGAACGGCACTCGTCGCACTCCGGGGTCTTCTCCACATAGGTTGGGAACCCCACCCACTCCAACAAATCTCCCCCTTCACAACTATGGGGAGGACGTCGTCATCCCGACGACCTGCCTGCAGTACTCAAACTTTTCCCTTGGTAGAATCTTCGTGAACATATCAGCTCCGTTGTCATCTGTATGCACCTTCTCAAGCTCCGCGTCCTTCTTCTCAACCACATCCCGTATCCAATGATACCGGGTCTCGATGTGCTTGGACCGGCTATGAAACGTCTGATTCTTCACAAGATGGATAGCACTCTGACTGTCGCAAAGCAAAGTGTACTGCTCTTGCTTCAGTCCCATTTCCTGCAACAGCTTCTTCATCCACAACAGCTCCTTGCAAGCCTCCGTCGCCGCAATGTATTCCGCCTCCGTCGTCGACAAGGCAACACACTTCTGCAACCGCGACTGCCACGACACTGCTCCTCCCGCAAACATCATCACGTAGCCCGAAGTCGATCGCCTCGTGTCTACATCTCCAGCCATATCAGCGTCGGTATACCCAACCAGCTTCGGCTCGTCACCACCAAAGGAAAGTCTCCAACCAGCAGTGCCCTGAAGATATCGTAGAATCCACTTGACCGCACTCCAGTGTACCCTTCCAGGATTCGAAAGATACCTGCTAACCGTACCAACTGCATGAGCAATATCTGGCCTCGTACACACCATGGCATACATAAGGCTTCCCACAGCTGAAGCATATGGAACCCGCTCCATATCTTCCTTTTCGTCCTCGGTAGATGGACACTGCTCCTCAGTGAACTTAAAGTGAGCCGCGAGGGGGGAACTCACTTTCTTCGACCCGTCCATCCCGAAACGCTGAAGTACCTGGTGAATGTACTTCTTTTGGGACAAGTGTAGCAGCTTGGACTCTCTCTCTCACTACCAAAATAACCAACTTTAGCGACGGCCACATCCGTCGCGAATCCGTCGGTAACATAAATTACCGACGGCATAGCGACGGATATTTGATGAAAATGGCCGTCAGGAAATACGTCGTCGCTAAAATTTGTCCGTCGCTAAGCCGTCGGACAAATGATTAACCGACGAACTAGCGACTGATTACCGACGGTTGCCTTTCAACGGATTAGCGACGGATTAGCGACTTGTTTCCGTCGGTTTACATGGCATATAATATTAAAATATCCGTCGCTAAGCCGTCGTAAATAGGTCGGTAAAAGCGTATCAGAGAGGTTCCTGATACGTAAAATCGGTCGCTATTCCGTCGCCATCCCGTCGTTAACCTCGACGTTATAGCGACGGAATAGCGACGGCAAATCCGTCGACATGGTTCTGGAAAGCTTCCATAATTCCAGAACCATGTCGACGGATAATGGGTCGCTAAGCCGTCGCTAGTCCGTCGTCATCCTCGACAGATTAGCGACGGATTAGCGACCCATTATCCGTCGCTACGTCTCTGGAAACCTACCATATTTCCAGAACCATGTCGACGGATTTGCCGTCGCTAGGTAGTCGATATTCCGTCGCTAATATTAATTGTACCCAGTTAGCGACGGAAGTTCCGTCGCTAGTTGGTCGCTAGCTGCAAATTTATTTCGTCGCTACCTGCAAATTTATTTCAACCAGTTAGCGACGGATTGTCCGTCGCTCGTCCGTCGGTAACTGCAAATATTTATATAACCCAGTTAGCGACGGATTTTCCGTCGCTAGTAAGTCGCTCATCGGTCGCTAAAAAGATATATCCGTCGCTAATTAGTCGCTAGTCCGTCGCTAAATGCAACATTAATAAAAAAAATTACAGAAACATTCTATTTCCTTTTCGTAAATATTACACATATTCATAATATCCAATATCCAAACATCCATGTACGATCAACAAATATCCAAATATCCAAATTTATAATATCCAATATCAAACAGAAATATCCAAACATCTATGTACAAATATCCAAACACAAATACACAAATTCATAATATCCAAACATTCATGTACGCTTCCAAAATATCCAGAATTCAAAATCCAAAAACAGTACAAATATCCAAAAACAGTACAAATATCATTGAGATGGATCGCGTCGTCGTTCGGCTCTGCGGATGTACTCTTCCACCATGTACGCCGGCACCTGGGACAACACATGCTCTGGAAGCGTGCGGAGCTGCTCTGGCGACATCAAGTCCATGAGCCCAATGAGCGCAGTATCCGGTACCAGGAGGACCTCGGCAGAACGGTCAAATGAATAACGTCCAGGGTCGGAAGGACCGGCAACCGCACTAGACGGACCGGGAGCAGACGGATCTGGACCGGGAGCAGAAGAAGGACGCGGAAGGCGCTCCAGCACATCCGATATTAGACTCCGCATTTCCGACATATCGGAGGTGAGAGTCGCAAGCTGCGTCCTCATATCGTCCGACGGGGGCACGGGAGGAGGCGGGGGGCGGTGGATATCTCGGAGTCGCGCCCTGCAACGACGCCGCCAGGGAACCTACGCCGTAGACGCGCCCTTTATTAAAGCCGCCGACAGACTCTACGAACACGTCGTCGTAGCGAGCGGCCATAGAAGAGGGCGTCTGGGTGGGCGTCGTTTCGCCGACAACCTCGGCAGGGGGCTCAATCTGACTAAGGGCCTCACGATATGCAGCCTATCCAATGAATGTGTTTATACTATAAGTTTTCCTAAGTTATAATCTAAATCCTATGTTTCCCTAAGTTATAATTTGAATCCTACGTTCACCTAATTAAGTTAACAATAATTATATTTCTAATATAAATCTCATAAACGTAATTACTTACATCAGTCGCCTGGGCCCTCGCGTCGACGAAGCTCCCGTCTGCCCGCCTCTTGTGTGTATGCAGGAATACATCGTAGGCGGTGACCGACTCCGGCTCTCTCCCCTCCTTTACCGCCCGTTGTGCCTGCATACGAAATATACGTCGAATTTAATTAACTACGTATATTAATAGTACCGAATTTAATAGTGAAATGAATTTGCGGTATCTCACCAAATTTGCACGCGTCGCTGCGTGGGGCCTTGAACCTCCCGTATGCAGACCAGCGGCCTGTCTGCTCGCCTTCGCTTTCTCTGATTTCTCCCTGTACTGAGCAGTATTCATCTTATCCAACATCTGCTCGTAGTACTCCTCCCGGAGCCACTTCTTCCTCGAATGCGCCATACGAACGTCGTACACCGCATCCCGTATCTTCTTCCCGGCGGCGGCTTTGTAGGCCTTGCGAATCAACTCCTCGCGATGGGGGGGCCACCAGAACGTCGTCTGACATACAAATTAAATTATCACGTAATTAAAAAATTAGTGGATTAAAGAATAATTAATAATTAACCAAAAGATATATATATACCTTCATCTCCTCGAGCCAGACGTACTGCATGTTCTGAGGCACCTCAGAAAAATTGAGGTAGGGGCCATGGTAGTTTTCCCGGATAATTTGCCCGAGTATCCGGGCAGCATCATACGGGAAAAACCTACAAAGAAGCAAAGACTGGATTATTAACTTGAATAAATGAAACAAATTTAATAAATTAACTTAAATTTACTTACGTATCACCCGTGGGCCATAGCTCTCGTCGGTTCTCGCCTATCGGCCTCTCTGGAGGCGTCGGAGGATCCGCGGGTCCGCGGATGTACTCACCGGTAGCAGGATGAAGCTGAATCCGGGGGTACTCCGGAGCCCACCCTGCAGTAACTGATGGTGTACCCGCTGGTGCATCCGGGGGCGGAACGGATCCGCTAGCGGATGGAGTCTCAGGCCTCGATGAAGATGAAGGTCCATGCGCAGAGATAGATCGACGGCGGGAAGAGTCTGTGGCCGGGCTCTCCAGGTCGGGATCGGAGGACTCTATATCCGGGGAATGTGGAAGGCGACCACGACCGCTACCACCACGACCGCTACCATTACGTCCACGGCCAGTGCCGCTACCACCACGACCGCTACCATCACGGCCACGGCCAGTGCCGCTACCACCACGCCCACCACGGCCAGTACCGCCACCACCAGCACCACTACCATCACGTCCATGGCCACTGCCAGCAGCACGAGTGGTAGTGACCATGACCTGTAAATAGAACACATAAATATAATAAACAATATAGAAGTATAAATGAATATAAAACTGAACTAAAATATATATACCAGCAGCAGGGCGGCGAGTGCCGTCAAGACAATGAGAACTAAGAGTGCCATCTGTAAAAAGAAAATCATACAATAAGTAGATGATCGAACGACAAAACATAAACTGAAATAAGAATGTGTCCGTCTAAACTGAATTCACTAAGTTAGTTGTAAGTGCTTCTAATATATACCGATATTTAATCTAATCATCGTTATCGTCCTCGTCCTCATCGTCATCGTCATCGTTCTCATCCTCATTCTCATCGTCGACTTCATCTATATCATCATCCTCATCGTCGACTTCATCTGTATCATCATCCTCATCCTCATCCTCATCCTCTTCTTCTTCTTCTTCTTCTTCTTCTTCTTCTTCTTCTTCTTCTTCTCTTTAGGCTCAATACTTGGGACAAGACGCCTCTTTCTCCCCTGGTTGACAGCTAAGTCTTGTATATCAACCTCTTTCTCCCCTCTATTTTCCTCAGCATGAGGTATATCGACATCTTCCACGTCCATGGTATCCGACTGTTGTCCCATGTATTGGGGCTTCTCGATCTGGTCCTCTTGGTATGCTGGGTCTCCAACGTTGAATGTATTTCTAGATTTAATCTTGCATACTGCCCACCAGTCAAATCGATCTCTACGACGCCTTGGGTAGCTTGTATAGTAGACTTGAACAGCCTGACTTGCTATCGCAAACGTGTCGGACCCTCTATACCTCCTGCGATGATTTATATCGACGAATCCAAATTGTTTATCGATTCTCCAACCGATATTTGGTCTCGTATCGAACCACTCACATTTGAACATCACAATATGCATATCATATGGGGCACTATATTGTAAATCTACAATCTCCCGAAGCACTCCATAATAGTCAAAGTCCGGCTCGTCGTCATAGATGGTGCCTCTTATGCAAACACCAGAATTCTTGGTATCGAAGCCGTCATTGAGAAATTCGGCATTTATAGCATGCTGAGTTGACTTAAACTTGAAGCCATTAACGACATAGCCTGACAAAGTCTTTGCATGCTTCTTCGGTCCCAATGCCAAATAACGAATGCTCTCATTTATGAGTGTTGTTTCAGGCAATAAAACCTGTAAACATGTATTGATAATTTAAATATTTTAGCTGCATATATTTTAATGGTAGCCGTATAACATATTATCTCAGTTACTTACGTATTTACGAAACCAGGACGGAAAGGTACAATCAACCTCTCTTTGAAGTCCCTCATCTGTAATATATGGTGTCCTCATTTTGACTTCACCTCTAAATACACTGTTAGAGAGAATAAAAATAAGTGTAGTCACTTAATTCACCAAATTAGAGATTATAACGAGGCGTAGTCACTTACTTCTCCAAATCTCTCACTTCTTGTATGTCACAATTTAACAAGACATATCGGTGAGCGGTATCATACTCATCGTCGGTCAACCACCGTTTCTTACTAGCCCCAATAGGCTTGCCCCTTAAATTGAATATACCTCCATCCTCAACATCTTCTTCATTCCTTTGAGGTCTATTTCGATTTGTCTCGACATGAGTATCGAAATAAATAGAGCAGAAATTTGACACCTCCTCGATAAGATATGATTCGCATATCGAAGCCTCTATATGAGCCTTGTTGCCAACTTTCTTCTTTAGATGGTGTAGGTACCTACAGAGACAAATTATCTTGAGAATTAACAATGAATTGTAAAATCCACTTAATTTCACTTAAATTATATCGATTTTTATTTACCTTTCAAAGGGGTACATCCATCGATAATGAACAGATGCACCGACACGGGCTTCGTATGCTAGATGAATCGGTAGATGCTCCATTGTCACGACCCGGTACCCAAATACTTGGGTCGAATCGGATCATGCCCAGCCTGCACCGTTGATGAGACGGCGGCAGTAAGCTGTAATCCATATTGCAGGTCATTTCAACAACAAACTTGAATTTAAAAGTTGCCACAACATTTAATTTACGATAATAAAAACTTGTCTTTCAATACAAAGTTCATAAACTGGAAATAAAGAAACAACTAAACTCTCAACTAATGTAGCATCTATGGAGACGCCACAACATCATCATCAGCTGGGAGTACCGCCGGGTACAAGTCAGGATCAAAATAGCTATTGATCATCATCATCTCCAGATCCTCAGTAATACCTAAAATGTTGTCTCCAGTCAGGAGGGAGCAAAGTACAATTCATGCAAATTTTAACAATTAAAATGACAATTTATAACATGCATTTTTAAACAGTTTGAAAATGAACAATTTTGAAATAGTACAGTACAGTGATATGAATAGGTAAAGAATATGACCGGTTTGGGTACATTTGTATCCTAGCGATACGGTATGGCTTATCCCCGTGTGAGAGAGGGGTAAGCTAACACATTCATTATCCTAAGTTTGGATTTGGTCATATCCAGTACACTATTCCCCCAGTCCCCAACAATACGATCAATGCTCCCGAAGGAGTTCGTGTGTAACAGTGGTTTAAACTTGCAATGAAACAATTGTGAAAATAATTGTAAAATCTACATAAATGTACTTGCCTTAATTTCCAGTTGTCAAGGTCTTGCACTTCGGTATTCGTAGTTTACGCACTCCTTGGAAATCCTACAATTTTCCGGAGAACTGGTTTCAGAACAAACTCAAACTGTCTAGTTACAATCTCTATTTGTCTTTCCTAGTTAATTTTAGTCTTGAGTTAACCAATACCAACATCACAATCAAAGCACGCTTTTTCTAGTGCGTTATATTTTAAAGAAAAATTCCAATTTCTATTCTATTTCGGAAAACTCGTAATTTACCAATTTATTGGAAAAAGATTGGTATTTCTTTTATAACTATATATATAAAAATATATTTTCTTAAATGAGAAAATCGTGAATTTCTAATAAATATAAATATTTAAAATTACTCCTACGCGTTCATACAACCCAGAAAAATAAAAATAAAATAAAGTTACTTCCTACTTATTACAGGCCTGGGCTTATGCCCTTACAAACCATTACACAAATTAAAATAAGAATAAACTGGGTTAGTCCTGAAAACTTCTTACAAACCAATAATTAAAATAATAATAAATTTATGAGTCTCAGATATTGGTCCAATCATCATGTTTCAGCTACTCTGCCTCAACGTCCGGACAAACCGGTGCGTTTGCATTTCACTGGGGCTCAGTGACCATTAAGGTCGTCGCCCAAAAAAATAATATTATTACAGAAAATCATTTTAAAATCATTTTATAATTTTCCCGAAAATTTCGGCAGCATTCCCTCTGTTTTTGGTCAACCCAAAAACTGGGAACGCTCCGACTTTCCTGCAAAAACAATCCCAAACCAGGGATACCCCTATATATATAAAAACAACCACAGAATATGTATATCCCGAAACAATTTCGGGAACCCGAAAATAAAACGGAATTCCCAAAAATATCGGAAAACCCGAAATAATATCGGAAACCCGAATTAATATCAGAAAATTCCACAGAACCCAATTTTCCTAAAAAGGAAAAACCACAGTACATAATTCCGAAGCTGCCGGAAAAACCGAAACCGTAAATGGAACGGATACGAAACCGTAATCCCGAATTCCCGAAGGAATCGGTTGGACCAAAACATCACAGACAATTAAAAACACAAAATCCAAGAGTTTACCCAAACTGACGGAATCCGAAGTGATGCCTCGGACTCGGAACCACGCCTCGCCGGGGTACGGCTGCGAAAACGGAACCGAAGCTCTGGATCGGACAACGGGTTGCGCACAGAAGCTCGCCGGAGTCAGAGAAACACCGGACAAATGCGGAACAGAGCCAGACGCGAGCGCAGGGGTCGGGGCGGTCGGTTCGGCCGGGAAAGGCCCGCGGTCGGGGATCGGGCTCGGTCAGTGGCGGACGGCCGGCCTAGGGGTGCGCCGGGAAGGGCTCGACCGGAGGGGGTCGGCCACGGGAGAGGGTCGCCGGACTTTCTTGGGGAAAGGCTAGGTTTAGAAGAGGAAGGTTGGTGAAGAATGGGATGATGAAGAATGGAGGAAGGGGGTTTATAAAGCAAATTGGAAGAGGGGTTACCGAGGGAGGTGGATGGCCAACGGCCACCATGATGGCGCCGGCGGTGGTGAAGGCCAAGGGGCCGACGGTTTCGGGTCGGGAAAGCCAAAAGTTTTTCTTTTCGGTTGAAAAAAAGAAAGCTTCTTCAGCACAATAAAACTGAAAGCCACAATAAACCCCTCCATTCATTTCTAATAAATGATAAGTTTTAGCAATAGCTTAATGGGTTTTGAATCCATTAAGGGTTAATGGTTTATGAGTTGGGCCTTGGGCCTAAGGCTTAAGGGTATGGACCTATATCTATAGGCTTTGGGTGTGAGCTAAAAGGCTAATATGAACTTAAGGCATTTGGCTCCAAATTAAAACCTTGTATAAAAATCATTTTGATCCAATATAAAAATTTACGTTAACTCCTAATAATTTAAAATACTAAAAATATTTGGAAAACATTTTATGTCTCTAATCGGATTCGAACTGGGTTCGGGTCTGGGCTGTCAATCAAAATTCCATGTTAATTTTGAAAATAATTTTACACTTTTTAAATTAATATTAATATTAAACTAACACTTCATAAATATTAAAATTTTATTTAATCACAAAAATCTATTAACCACATTAAAATGATTAATAATTCCTAAAAAAATTCCCGAAAATTACGGGTTTCACAACCTTCCCTCCTTAGAAAATTTCGTCCTCGAAATTTAAGGACAGGTAGGACAGGATTCCCACAATTCAATTAGACACGAGTATGGTGTTCAGGTTCAAACAATAAGAATTTTTTAAAGGTAATCATGGATGAGACAATTTAGGGACAAATAAAAAATAAAGCGAACCAAAGTGTATGAGGTTGATCAGACCATCATTGCACCGGTTCTGATTAGACAATATATTAATGGAGGCCTCCAATAAGATAATGTCATGATCAAGCTTGAAAAAGGAATAGCTCGCAAAACTAGGCTAACAAGCATAATGTCAAATTTGAAAATGAAACAGATGAGTTTGGAAAGAAATAGGAAAATGATTCAACTTTGCCTGATCTTCATCTCACCTCTGACTATGCTTGTTACTGGTTTCTCTGACACTGCCTTCTTCTACAAATTCCAGTGGTTGACAACTGTTGTCTGCCCAGTGCTTCTGTCTATCATAGCTTGTCTCTGATCATCTTCACTTCTCTGCTGCGCCAGTTACTCTCTCTGGATCTAACAGTATTCTTTCTTCTACATCGTCCTATGCAAGTTATGTACGAAAACTACATCCAAAACTTCTGATGTTGTACTGATGATAACTGGGTATTTATTGTAAGAAAACTCTACCAAAGATAATTGATCTTTCCAAGATCCTCCAGATTCCAGGAGGCAAGATTCTTCAGCATGTCTTCAAACGTCTAGATTGACTTCTTTGATTGTCTGTCAGTTGGAACTTCATGAATCCGGTAGATGTGTCTCTTGCACATTGCCGCCAACTCTTTCGTGAATAAAGCAACTTCATAATGAACTGACTTGGTCAGTCAGTCCACAAAATCCAATTGATGATCTTCCCTCCTTAGGAACAAAGTAATCCTAACACAAGGTCCATTTATGTGTTCCTACTTCTACTCCGAAATATCCAGCGTCTGCAGGAATCTTGCTAATTTCCACATGTTGACAGAATACCTAACCTCATTCTTGGAATTTGTCCTTCTTCATTACATAACACCATTTAATGGTACACACATCCCGATTCATCTAGTTAGAGTGTGTGGGATACTGCGCTTCTTAGTTCACCAGAAGGTATACAACCTCGTACCATTCTTCAAAAGCTCCATCGTTGGCAATAAAGAAACTCCCAAATGTTCCTGCCAACACTTGATCTCTAAGTTTACAAGTGCCTTGTTTTGAAACTGCGTCTTCTTGACTTTGTTCTTCAGACTCGAGCTCACTTGCAGCTTTATTGACACTGAATCAGCATCTAGTTCCATCCTTCTATCTTCAGACAGTATGCTCTCCAGCCTAACTTCCTGATGTCTAGGTGCCGCTTCTTGGTCAAACCATCGATATCAGCTTCAATCGTCTTCGTTTACCCAATATTCCGCTCTTTCTGAGTAGAAATATATTTCAGACTTTTATAGTCCGTATATAATTTTACTTCCTTTCCATAATAATTCCATAGCCTTAAAGCAAGGATACTTACAACAAGTTCCGAATTAGTGTGGGATAGTTCTTCTCATGAGTCCGTAATTGCCTAGATATGTAGACAATTATTTTCCCATGTTGTTGAAGAATACAACCCAGTCTTTTTCCTGAGACATCTCTGTAGATGGTGAAACCACCGGATCCTGCGGGTAGCGCAAGGATTAGTAAGCTTCTTCTACAGCTTCTTAAATGCGTCCAGACAAACTCTTCATTCTTTCGAGTCAGCTTCATCATCGACTCAGCAATCTTGGCGAATTCCTACACAGATTCCAGTAGTATCCCATCAAGTCCAAGAAACCATTGAACTTAGATATACGACTTCTCCACAGCGGCTATCTATCTAGAGTCTATCAAATTTTCTTCTCTTGTGACATTATGGCAAAAACCACATTGTCTAAGAAAATTCATGTCTTGATAGCTTACCAAAAACTTCTTCAAAGTTCCTAGAAATTTCTCAGATGCTCTTCATGTTCTTCTTCAGTCCTTGAGTATATCAGATTTTTGTTATCTAAAGAAAAGACAACAAACTGATTCAATTACTCATAAAAAGACTCTGTTCATGAGATTCATGAACACAACATGAGTATTCATCATTCCAAAGACATGATCCAAAAATTCAACTACCAGTATTTGGTGTTGAATGTCGTCTTGAGAATGTACTCCTTCATGATCTTAATCTGATGGTAGTCAGTTCTTAAGTTAATCTCCGAAAACCCTTAAGTTCACTCAACTTGGATAGATCATCAGTCGAGAAAAAGTAATTCTTCAGTGCCCTGATAGTCTACTCTCATCCATATTGTTTTATCCTTCTTGGATACAAACAAGACTGATGCTTCTTAGAGTGAAGCTCCGTCTTATATGAAACCCAACACCTTTAGTCCATTGATCTAATCCTTCATTTCCTTGGCTTCCTTCAGGTCGATTCTATAGTATCACTTAGTCATAGGGAAGGAGCTAGGTACTAGGTTAATGGAATATTTCTATGCATAGGGTAATCCAGAAACTATTAGGGAAAACTTCTATCATGAAGATGTAACTAAGATTTTTATTCATATAAGAGAATTACAACAAAACTCTCATAATTGATCTAGGGACATCTTGTTACAGCTTTCTTAATAGATAATACTACTCAGCAGTCCTAAGTACTATTCTTCATGGTTCTGGTTCTTGCTTGGGCATCTCCATTTTCTTCCTCTTCTATGATCCTTGATTCTGCTTCATCCCTTCCTACGGTCTGTTGGATAGAGTCCTGAGGTTGTGGCATAATAGACGCTCCGATACGATGATAAGATAAGAGGCAGTCCTTAACTTGATGTTCAGCAGATCCACACACCAAACATTGCCTTAATCTCTTGCGACAAATGTTGGCTTGGTGACCAGGTCTCTTACAGTAGGCACAAGCTAAAAGCTTCTTGCAATATGGTTGTCGGACAGGGCCCAAATATCTTCTATTCTCATGGGTATCCCTCCTAGGACGAGGTTCCGCTCCAACTTGGTTTAAAATGGCTAAGGTTGCGTCGTTGATATTCTTCATGACTTCTCTCGAGATATCCATCTGTTCAGCTTGAATCTTCTGATACTCTAGGATTTCTTGAAATAAAGCAACCATCTGAGAGGTGTTCTCTGGTACTGGTGAAGCAACATGAGTAGGTACTTCCTCAAAGAAAAGTAACCCAGTTAGAGGAGAGGTAGGATTTGCCAGTGTGGGGAAAACTTCACTGGATGATTGGTGAGGATGATCAATCAGCTGGTTGGGTGAAAAGCTCTGACTTGACTGAAGAGGCGGGGTTCGATCCGGAGATGATACCACATCGCCAGCAGAGTTGGTTTTGTCAGTGGTCATTCTCTGGAAGGTTTAGGATGCAAGCATAAGCAAGGTAACCTACCAGTCTATAATAAAAATATTTATCATATATAAATCGGTCCTATGTTGTGGCAATTTTGATGTTCTAGTGTTCCTAATTGTTTCTAGTTTTCCTAAATTGTTGATTTAGTTGACCTGCATGGGCCACCACTAAAACATGTCACGACCCGGTACCCAAATACTTGGGTCGAATCGGATCATGCCCAGCCTGCACCGTTGATGAGACGGCGGCAGTAAGCTGTAATCCATATTGCAGGTCATTTCAACAACAAACTTGAATTTAAAGTTGCCACAACATTTAATTTACGATATAAAAACTTGTCTTTCAATACAAAGTTCATAAACTGAAATAAAGAAACAACTAAACTCTCAACTAATGTAGCATCTATGGAGACGCCACAACATCATCATCAGCTGGAGTACCGCCGGGTACAAGTCAGGATCAAAATAGCTATTGATCATCATCTCCAGATCCTCAGTAATACCTAAAATGTTGTCTCCAGTCAGGAGGGAGCAAAGTACAATTCATGCAAATTTTAACAATTAAAATGACAATTTATAACATGCATTTTTAAACAGTTTGAAAATGAACAATTTTGAAATAGTACAGTACAGTGATATGAATAGGTAAAGAATATGACCGGTTTGGGTACATTTGTATCCTAGCGATACGGTATGGCTTATCCCCGTGTGAGAGAGGGGTAAGCTAACACATTCATTATCCTAAGTTTGGATTTGGTCATATCCAGTACACTATTCCCCCAGTCCCCAACAATACGATCAATGCTCCCGAAGGAGTTCGTGTGTAACAGTGGTTTAAACTTGCAATGAAACAATTGTGAAAATAATTGTAAAATCTACATAAATGTACTTGCCTTAATTTCCAGTTGTCAAGGTCTTGCACTTCGGTATTCGTAGTTTACGCACTCCTTGGAAATCCTACAATTTTCCGGAGAACTGGTTTCAGAACAAACTCAAACTGTCTAGTTACAATCTCTATTTGTCTTTCCTAGTTAATTTTAGTCTTGAGTTAACCAATACCAACATCACAATCAAAGCACGCTTTTTCTAGTGCGTTATATTTTAAAGAAAAATTCCAATTTCTATTCTATTTCGGAAAACTCGTAATTTACCAATTTATTGGAAAAAGATTGGTATTTCTTTTATAACTATATATATAAAAATATTTTCTTAAATGAGAAAATCGTGAATTTCTAATAAATAAATATTTAAAATTACTCCTACGCGTTCATACAACCCAGAAAAATAAAAAATAAAAATAAAGTTACTTCCTACTTATTACAGGCCTGGGCTTATGCCCTTACAAACCATTACACAAATTAAAATAAGAATAAACTGGGTTAGTCCTGAAAACTTCTACAAACCAATAATTAAAATAATAATAAATTTATGAGTCTCAGATATTGGTCCAATCATCATGTTTCAGCTACTCTGCCTCAACGTCCGGACAAACCGGTGCGTTTGCATTTCACTGGGGCCAGTGACCATTAAGGTCGTCGCCCAAAAAATAATATTATTACAGAAAATCATTTTAAAATCATTTTATAATTTTCCCGAAAATTTCGGCAGCATTCCCTCTGTTTTTGGTCAACCCAAAAACTGGGAACGCTCCGACTTTCCTGCAAAAACAATCCCAAACCAGGGATACCCCTATATATATAAAACAACCACAGAATATGTATCCCGAAACAATTTCGGGAACCCGAAAATAAAACGGAATTCCCAAAAATATCGAAAAACCCGAAATAATATCGGAAACCCGAATTAATATCAGAAAATTCCACAGAACCCAATTTTCCTAAAAAGGAAAAACCACAGTACATAATTCGAAGCTGCCGGAAAAAAACCCGAAGTAATGGAACGGATACGAAACCGTAATCCCGAATTCCCGAAGGAATCGGTTGGACCAAAACATCACAGACAATTAAAAACACAAAATCCAGAGTTTACCCAAACTGACGGAATCCGAAGTGATGCCTCGGACTCGGAACCACGCCTCGCCGGGGTACGGCTGCGAAAACGGAACCGAAGCTCTGGATCGGACAACGGGTTGCGCACAGAAGCTCGCCGGAGTCAGAGAAACACCGGACAAACGCGGAACAGAGCCAGACGCGAGCGCAGGGGGTCGCCGGGCGGTCGGTTCGGCCGGGAAAGGCCCGCGGTCGGGGATCGGGCTCGGTCAGTGGCGGACGGCCGGCCTAGGGGTGCGCCGGGAAGGGCTCGACCGGAGGGGGTCGGCCACGGGAGAGGGTCGCCGGACTTTCTTGGGGAAAGGCTAGGTTTAGAAGAGGAAGGTTGGTGAAGAATGGGATGATGAAGAATGGAGGAAGGGGGTTTATAAAGCAAATTGGAAGAGGGGTTACCGAGGGAGGTGGATGGCCAACGGCCACCATGATGGCGCCGGCGGTGGTGAAGGCCAAGGGGCCGACGGTTTCGGGTCGGGAAAGCCAAAAGTTTTTCTTTTCGGTTGAAAAAAAAAGCTTCTTCAGCACAATAAACTGAAAGCCACAATAAACCCCTCCATTCATTTCTAATAAATGATAAGTTTTAGCAATAGCTTAATGGGTTTTGAATCCATTAAGGGTTAATGGTTTATGAGTTGGGCCTTGGGCCTAAGGCTTAAGGGTATGGACCTATATCTATAGGCTTTGGGTGTGAGCTAAAAGGCTAATATGAACTTAAGGCATTTGGCTCCAAATTAAAACCTTGTATAAAAATCATTTTGATCCAATATAAAAATTTACGTTAACTCCTAATAATTTAAAATACTAAAATATTTGGAAAATTTTATGTCTCTAATCGGATTCGAACTGGGTTCGGGTCTGGGCTGTCAATCAAAATTCCATGTTAATTTTGAAAATAATTTTACACTTTTAAATTAATATTAATATTAAACTAACACTTCATAAATATTAAAATTTTATTTAATCACAAAAATCTATTTAACCACATTAAAATGATTAATAATTCCTAAAAAAATTCCCGAAAATTACGGGTTTCACATCCATGCTGTCGAAAAAGTCCGGTGGAAATATTTTCTCTAACTTGCAGATTGTTAAGACAATCTTCTCCTCAAGTTGTACCATATGTTGCACCGTCAGCTTAGTTGAACAGATATCCCTGAAGAACGTAGACAGCTCGGCCAACGGAACCCATACAGCAGAAGGCAACAACTCTCTCAAAGCAATGGGCAGTAATCTTTCCATAAACACGTGGCAGTCGTGACTCTTCATTCCCGTTAGCTTGCGTTCATTGAGATCAACGCATCTAGACAAATTCGAACATAGCCGTCGGGAAATCTTAAATTAGATATCCACTTGCAGATTATTAATCTATCTCCCTTGCTCATGTGTATGGCGCTATAGGCTTACTTAATTGTCCACCAGCACCCCTTTGTATCAAGTTCAGATGAGGACGCTTGCATATCTCGGCTATGTCTTGTCTTGCTTTTGGATTGTCCTTCGTCTTTCCTTTAATATCCATGACGGTATTGAAGACATTATCGAACACGTTCTTTTCGATATGCATGACATCAAGATTATGCCTTATAAGATTATCTTTCCAATAAGGCAAGTCCCAGAAGATACTCCGTTTGGTCCAGTTATGGCTTTGTCCGAACCCCTCGACACGATGGTTCGATGGATCTTCCATTGCGGTGGGCAATTCCTTTACAGCTTCCCAAATATCGTATCCCGAAAATCTGGCAGGAGGTTGAGAAAATTCTTGTTTTCCATATCTGAACGCGTCCTTATTCTTTCTCCAAGGATGGATCGCGGGCAGAAATTGACGGTGACAGTCAAAGAAAGAAGTTTTTCCTCCATGCCTAAGGCGGAACGCCTTACTATTTTCCATGCATATCGGACAAGACATGTTGCCGTGCGTACTCCATCCCGACAGCATACCGTATGCTGGAAAATCATTGATTGTCCACATGAGTGAAGCTCTCATCTGAAAGTTCTGTTTCCTGGAAATATCATAGGTCGTGACGCCGATCTCCACAGCTGTTTCAGCTCATCCACCAACGGCTGTAAATATATATCGATGTTCTTCGTCGGATTTTTAGGACCGGGTATGATAGCTGTCAGAAACATATAAGGAGTCTTCATACACATCCATGGTGGCAGATTGTAAGGGGTAAGAATGACCGGCCAGCATGAGTACTGAGATCCCGACTGTCCGAAAGGGGCGAAGCCATCAGCACATAGCGCCAGGCGTACATTTCTAGGCTCTGCAGCAAAATCTGGATGACACAAATCAAAATGTTTCCACGCCTCTCCATCCGAAGGATGTGACAATTCTCCTTCGTCCTTTATGCGTTCTTCGCTGTGCCACGTCATGTGTTCTGCTGTATTTAGAGACATATACATCCTCTGCAAGCGCTTCATGATCGACAAGTAATGCATATACTTGTAAGGACGTCGTTTTCTAGTCGACTTTCCTTTTCCCTGTACTGGCTTGTAACGATCCGCATTACAGAAGCTGCAACTTTCTGATACGCAATTCTCTTTGTACAACATGCATCCGTTGCGACAACAATCTATCTTCTCGTACCCCAGTCCCAGTTGTCGGACCATCATCTTTGACTTGTAGAAGTTTTTTGGTAGCTCTTTTGATTCCTTCGGTAACACCTCCTTGATTACTTCTGTGATCCGATTATAGCAAGCTTGTGGCAAGTTAAAATCAGACTTTATGTTCAACAACCGCATCGTCACTGACAGTGCGGAATGAGTCTCACAACCAGGATATAGAGAAGTATCTGCGTCCTGAAACATGTCATAGAACTCCTTCGCCTCGGGATTAGGATCCTCCGGATCAAAATTAGGCCCTGCCGCATCATACACCATATCTCGTGCAAGGTTCTGCAGATCTCTATAATCAACAGAGCATCCGTGGTCTTCGATGACATCCGTTGCAGCATTATCATCAAAAGCATAAGTAGCAGCTTCCGCAGCCTGTCTTTCCGAATATAGTTCACCTTGCGATGACCACAGGCCGTAATTACGTACGAAACCCTTACGGGTCAAATGATCTCTCACAGTCACCACTTCTTCGTAACGTCTATTGTGATATTTAACACATGGACACTTAATTTTGTTACCGTCCATGTACTGAGCTTTGCTCATTGCATAATTAAGAAATACTTCCACGCCTGCCTGAAAATCGTCACTCACACCAATTCTACTCTCGTGTTGCCGTTTGTACATCCATGTACGATCAACAAAATACGACTCACTCAATTTTGGATGTGAAAATCTGTATCGTAAGACAAACTAAACATAAGAATAGCCCGATACCGATACTCATAAATTTGGATTAGGGTTAGGATGTTAGATATAAGTGAACTAGGTGATGTAGAGTACAATATAGGGAACTGTGAATGGACTGAAAGTTGCACATGAGAAGGTTCAATGAAGGGCCCATAAATGGGTTCACATGATAAGTTAGTAAGAATCCACATCACTATACATACTCCCCCGTCTCAGGAGTGTGTCTGGCTCCTATTTAGAACAGCACAGGTCACAACATGTCCAGAATAGCAAAACAGAGCTCTACAATGTATATCGGTATCGGACTATTCCTACGAGTATTGGTATCGGCGATATCAATACTCGTGTGAATAGGAGATTGCAATATAAGTCTAAGCTATCTAGCTAACATGTATACTTGCATTTACATTGTATCATAACTTGTATCTAGTTACCTTGCTAATCATGTATATACTCTTAACATATATGTGAAGACACTATACTAACATGTATTTAAATCATGGTTCAAAGTATCGGTATCGGAATCGGTATCGGACTATAATTCCTACGAGTATTGGCATCGGCGATATCAATACTCGTGTAAATAGGAGATTGCAATATGTCTAAGCTATCTAGCTAACATGTATACTTGCATTTACATTGTATCATAACTTGTATCTAGTTACCTTGCTAATCATGTATATACTCTTAACATATATGTGAGACACTATACTAACATGTATTTAAATCAGGTTCAAAGTATCGGTATCGAATCGGTATCGGACTATATTTCCTACGAGTATTGGCATCGGCGATATCAATACTCGTGTGAATAGGAGATTGCAATATAAGTCTAAGCTATCTAGCTACATGTATACTTGCATTTACATTGTATCATAACTTGTATCTAGTTACCTTGCAATATAAGTCTAAGCAATCTAGTATTGGTATCGGCGATATCGGTAGTATCGGCGTATCGGATCGAAGTATCGGATTTTTTTGGTATTGGAAAACAAATAATTATTAATAATTATTTACATTTAAAAACATATAATTTATGCATTTCCATTTCCCACCCCCCCCCCCCCCCCCCGACCCCCCTGCCCCCATTCAACACCCCCCCCCCCGACCCCCCTGCCCTCTCCATTACCCACCCCCCCACCCCCTGCCCCCATTCCCCACCCCCCCGACCCCCCTGCCCTCTCCACCCCCCCACCCCCCCCCCCCTGCCCCCATTCCCCCGACCCCCCCCCGACCCCCCTGCCCCCATTCAACACCCCCCCGACCCCCCTGCCCTCTCCACCCCCCGACCCCCGCCCCCATTCCCCACCCCCCCGACCCCCCGACCCTCATTCCTCACCCCCCCCCACCCCCCACCCCCCGACCCCCCTGCCCCCATTCTCCACCCCCCCGACCCCCCGACCCTCATTCCCCACCCCTCCCACCCCCTGCCCCCATTACCAACACCCCCCCGACCCCCTGACCCCATTCACCACCCCCCTCCCGCCCTCTCCACCCCCCGCGAAGCCGACCCCCCCCCACTCCCCCCCGGCCCCAAAACCCAAAATTAGAGAAAGAGAGAGAGAGAGAGAGAGAGAGAGAGAGATACCTGGTAGAGAGAGAGAGAGAGCCGCGAGAGAGAGAGAGAGAGCCGCGCGCGAGAGAGAGAGAGCCGCGAGAGAGAGAGAGAGTTTTGGGGGGAATGAAAAATTCCCCCCCGTCGGTTCAATTTAAGTTAGGGCACAGGACCTAGCGACGGAATAGCGACGGAATAAATTAGTCGCTACACCGTCGCCAATTAAAAGGAGTTTTCCGACGGATATATCCGTCGCCAGTTAGTCGCTAAAGTTCCCGCCAATGTTTTAAAGATTTTGCCGCCAACATTTGCGACGAATAAGCGACGAAAAATAATCCGTCGCTAACGTTCGTCGACTTAGCGACGGAAACCCGACAAATTTTTACATTTAAAATTGGAAAAAATTATGTTATGTTGTCTGTCGCTAATCCGTCGCTAAGATGTCAGAAACTGGTCGCTATTAGCGACGGAATCCGTCCGTCGCTAAACGTCCGTCGGTAAAGTGGGGTATTTTAGTAGTGTCTCTGCTGATCTCCATCCCAAGAATAGTCTTCGTTGCGCCCAAATCCTTCATAGAGAAGGCCGCGCCCAGTTGGCGCTTCAACTCCGCTATCCTAGTGGCATTCCGACCCACTAATAGCATATCATCTACATAGAGCAATAAAATGATAAAATCATCCTCGGCAAAATACCTCACAAATGCACAATGGTCCGACGTCGTCCGTGCATAACCATGCTCCCCCATAAACGACTCGAACTTTCTGTACCACTGCCTCGGAGCCTGCTTCAGACCATACAAGCTCTTCCTCAACCGGCAGACCAAATGTGACTTGCCCTTCTCACAGAATCCCTCTGGCTGCTCCATGTACAACTCCTCCTCAAGATCACCGTGGAGGAATGTCGTCTTCACGTCCATCTGCTCGACCTCCAAGTCGAAACTGGCTGCTAATGCTAGCACCACCCGAATAGACGAATGCTTGACGACAGGCGAAAAGATTTCATCATAATCCACGCCTTTCCGCTGACCGTAGCCCTTGACTACCAGCCTCGCTTTGTATCGAGGGCGAGTAGCATCATCCGTCTGCTTCACTCTGAACACCCATCGATTCTTCAAAGCCTTCTTGCCCTTTGGCAACCGTACCAGATCATAAGTAGAATTGGTGTGCAAGGAACTCATCTCCTCCTGCATAGCCACCATCCACTCCTGCCTGTGTTCGTCTTCCATAGCCTCTGCGAAACTTTCGGGTTCTCCCCCGTCAGTCAGTAGCACATACTCATCCGGCGAGTATCTCGTAGATGGTCGACGATCCCTGTTGCTCCTTCTCAGTGGAGCCACTGGTGCTGGATGTATACCGACAGCCTCCTCCCCTTCAGGAACTACCTCTCCGGCATGCTCATCCTCCTGAGGGACACCCTGACCACCATCAGCAGGCTGATGATCAAGGTTGGGAGCAACTCCATGTACCGGCTCCCCCATAACTGGATCCTCCACGATGTCCTCTGGAAACTGCTCGAAGCGAAATGACTCTAACTCAGGCAATTCCTCAGCCTCAGAAGGCGTCTCGGAATCCTGAGTGTTGGTCATGGTCTGATCCTCGACGAACACCACGTCCCTGCTTCTGTAGAGCTTTCCTTCCACTGGGTCGTAGAGTCTATAGCCAAACTCATCCCGACCGTAGCCGACAAAGACGCATCGCCTCGTCTTCGGCTCAAGTTTGGTCCTCTCGTCCTTCGGTACATGCACGAAGGCTTTACAACCAAACGCCCGCAGGTGATTGTATGACGGCTCTTTGCCGTACCATACTTTATCAGGCACATCACCCTGCAAAGGAGCACTAGGAGACAAATTAATAATATAAGCAGCTGTGAGAAGAGCCTCACCCCAATAACTGCCCGGCAAGTTTGCTTCTGACAGCAAACACCGCACCCTCTCCATCAGTGTCCTGTTCATGCGCTCCGCTACACCATTGAGCTGAGGTGTCTTTGGCGGAGTCTTCTGGTGTCGTATCCCTTGCTCTCTGCAATACGCATCAAAGGGACCGATGTATTCGCCGCCATTGTCGGACCGAATACACAACAACTTCTTGCCCGTCTCCCTTTCAACGGAGGCCTGAAACTCCTTGAAAGTAGGCAGCACCTGATCCTTGGTCTTTAAGGCATAGACCCAAACCTTCCTGGAACAGTCATCAATGAAAGTCACAAAGTAAGAAGCACCACCAAGAGATTTTACCTTCATAGGACCGCAGACATCCGAGTGAATCAACTCGAGCAACGCCGGCTTCCTCGAACTTGGGTGACTCTGGAAAGACACCCTACTTTGCTTCCCAGCCAAACAGTGCGTGCATTTCTCCAACTTTGTAGACTTGAGCCCCGGAATCACTTTTCTGTTCACCAAGTAGCTCATCCCCTTCTCGCTGATATGGCCGAGCCGCCTGTGCCACAACTCGGTAGACGAGTCACTGACTACGTTCACCTCCTGTGCCCCCTCTGCGCTCCCCTCCATATAGTAGAGACCGGACTTCTTGCTTCCTCTGGCAATCACCATCGAACCTCTGGAAAGCTTCCACTGACTATTCCCGAAGAGACTGAAGAATCCCTCGTCATCCAACCTTCCAACCGACACCAGGTTGAAACGGATATCAGGGACATGACGAACATCCTTAAGAACAAGAACCACACCCGTCTTCGTTCTCAAATGCACATCTCTAATGGCAACCGCCTTCGACACATCTCCGTTGCCCATCTTCAACACGCCACAGTCGCCTGTCGTGTAAGTGGCAAACAGTGCCCTATTGTGAGATACATGTGCTGAAGCCCCTGAGTCCACCAGCCAAAAATTGTCATCGCAGGCGAGGTTAGTAATGACCTCATCACCTACGACGATCACATCGCCTCCATGTACCGAGGCCGCCGCTGTAGTGTTCTCTTCTTGCTTCCCCTTGTCGCCCTTCTTCTCCTTCTTCCAAGCGAAACAATTCCGCTTGATATGGCCCTTCTTACCGCAATGATAACACTCTGAGTCCTCGTACCGACCCTTGGACTTCCCCCTGCTCTTGTCTCTGCCACCACCTGGACCCCTGCTTTTGCCCCTTCCGCGGCTCTCTGAAACAAGTGCCTCTGAGTGGTGGGATGTGGATGAAGTGCCCTGAGAACGTCTCCGCATCTCTTCATTCAACACCCCGCTCTTGGCAAACTCCAGACTGACCACGCCCTCTGGAGCAGAAGCGATTATAGATACTCGTACGGTCTCCCACGAGTCTGGCAAGGTACACAGCAGCCACAGTCCCTGAACTTCGTCGTCGAACTTGACTCCCATAGAAGATAGCTGGTCAACCACGCCCTGGAAATCACTCAAGTGATCCGTAATAGACGCCCCATCCTTGTACCGCAGACCCATCATCGTTCGGATCAGGAACAACTTATTTACCCTGGTCTTCTTCGCATACAAGGATTCCAGCTTATCCCACAACGTCTTCGCGTGCTCAATATTGGCAACGTGGTTGTACACGTTCTCATCAACAAACTGCCGTATGTACCCACACACCTGTATGTGCTCGAACTTCCAGTCCTCCTCGGATTTATCACTGGGCCTCTCGGATGCAAACACAGGTAGATGCAGCTTCTTGACAAATAGCAAATCCTTCATCTTGCTCCGCCAATAATGATAGTTTGTGCCATTAAGGTTCACCATGCGCACCGGCTTCGCGTCCATCTCTCCTCTCTGGCTCCTCTGTCAACTCCTAACACCCTTTGAACCCAAAGCTCTGATACCACTCTTGTTGGGAAAGAAGCGCGGAAATCTTTCCCCAAACCGGAGAGTACCTGCGAGAGGACCGAGCAAACAACGCACGAACCCAAAAACAAGCACACAAAAACAACCACGCAGACACAGAGAATTTTTGACGTGGAAACCCTTGCGGGAAAAACCACGGGACGATCGGAGTCCAACCCTGAGAAGCCTCCACTAATGGAATAGAAGAATTATACCCTCTACAAACTCCTCCCGATCCAAATCGGATCCCCACAACACTCAGAGACAAGAACAATGATCACAAGGCTACGAAGAACGAGAACGACGAGTAGAGATTACCCGAAACACGATCTCCTTCGAAAACAACCTTCGATCCTCCGTCTTCTTCTCCGAAGTTGCAATGGCACTCTTGCCTCCTTCTCTCTCAAACTTGTGTTGTCCAATGCGATAATACGATAATGAATTAGGGTTGAGAAAACTCAATATATCTCCCTAATCCCGCAACCAACCTGGACCGTTGGATTAGATCCAATGATGAAAACTCATCCTGAAATCCGCTTCAGCCCCCCGACACACAGAGTTCGGCCAGAACTCTGTGTGGGGCAACCAGCACTGGCCGACCCACTTCTGGAATGAGGAGGCAGAGTTCGGCCAGAACTCTGCCAGGGGCAGAGTTCGGCCAGAACTCTGCCAGGGGCAGAGTTCGGCCCGAACTCGGCCCCTCTGCTTCCAGCAGCTCCCTGCAGCTCTCTCAGCAGTCCTGCTTCCTCCCCGAGCTTCTTCGACACACGAACACATAGGTTGGGAACCCCATCCACTCCAACAGAATGAAGGTGGAAGGAATGGGAGTAGCAGTCATTAGTTCTGGAGTGGATAGATGACAATGACTGGGCGGGGAACCAGGTTATGGTGGCTATACAGTTGATGATTCATCATTTTCTGTCTGAAATCATTTTTATTAAAGTATTTGAAGAAGGTGGAATCAGCACACAGAAGGATCCGACCCTGAAATGATCAAAGAAAGGATCGTGTTGCATGTCAAAAATACCTGGAGCCAGCCAACTTGAACCAATGTCCGTCATGGGTATTTATTAGTAAACATCCGCTTATGTGGCAAAATATTATACTTCGACAGTTGCATATGTGGGGAACATGGTGTGGTTGGGATAACACCAGCACTACTCACCAACTGGCCTTTCTAGGCGGCGTTCCGGTGACCATGACTGCCTTCTTGACAATGGTATTTAGAGATCCAGTAGAATCTTCAATATTAACATTCATTCCATGAATCGATAAAGCTGAGTTGCTGACAGTAGATTTATCAGGTAGATTGCGTCAAGTCTCATTTATCCCTGGTTCTGCACACTAATTCTCCACCTTGATCTTAGGATTGAGAAGCAATATAAATTTTGTTTTATCCACCAATTTGAGAAAGAAAATTTAGCCGGTCCTTGCTTTTAGGTGGAGAGTGTCCTATTCGGCCACAAAACAAACAAATATGAGCTGGTAATCGTTCGTATTTAATAGATATCTGCCTGTGGATTCCACTATCAAAGACAGTTGTAATGCTTTTTTTCAAAGGCAAGGTTATATCCATAAGGATTTTCACTCTGGTATAGGTTTTCCATTTATCCTCATCATTGAGAGAACTCATCCGAGTGATGCCCAATGCTTCAACAATTCTGCCTACAACATTTATATTTAGGAACATAGGCGATATCTCATGTAGTTACACCCATAAGTCAGCAAACTGGAATTTGTATTCCTTAGGTAACTTGACGGGTCACAACGTTCTAAAGACAATAGGTCGTCATTGATGCTCCAAGGGGCATTCAGAATCACTCGGTCGACTTCAGATGGTGAATTCAGACAAACAAGAAATGAACCAAACTCTCGATCTAGATCAGATATCTATAATGAAGTTTTAAGTCTCCAAATCTTGGAAAGAATGATGTTGAGAGATGAGCAAGAATCTTTCAAATTGATTCAAATTGAAGTTTAAATAAGATTCTCAAGGGTCGTCCCAGGAATCTTTCAAGGAATCCTAACTGTGATTGAGTACCTTCAAAATATATGTCATAATCCTACTGCAGGCTGTAGTGATACTCTAGTTCGAATATCACTACATAAACTCGACCTGCATGGGCCACCACTAAAAATGTGTCACGACCCGCACCCACTGTGAGGGTCCGAGAACATCATAACGCCTAGCCTACGCCGCAGTGTCGACGGTAGAACGCTGTCCTAGGTCAGTATACATCTCTCAATATAATACAAAGCAGTAAATGAACTCAATCACAACAAAGGAAAAAGAAAGCACGATAAGATATAGAACTCAAGGAAATACAGAAGATAGAATAGACTAAGATAATATCCCAGCAAATATCCAGAGTACATATCTCAGCTACTGAATATGGAAGAATATACACAACTCAACATCTCTGAACAGAAGTAAAGTCTAGCTAAACAGTCTCAAGACAACATAAAAATAAGATAAGGCCTAACTAAACTAGTTTAGGCAGTGGGGGTGATGTCCCCAGCTAGAGCTGTCCCGTAGAAGGTATCCTCACAGGCCTCCTCCTCGTCCTCTGTAATATTTTCAACAGGTCCAGTCAGGACAGGAGCGAGTACAATACATCTCAACAGTTCATAGCAGGTTAGAAAATATAATCATGCAGTAAAGTAAGATATAGATACTGAAGAAATGCAGTATGTAAACAGAGAGAGAGAACTGTAATAGAAATATCTACTATAAGTAAAGAGCTACCAGTGACTAGTGATTTAGAGTACAAAATCGACATGTGAACGGCTTGATTGTACATGACTATACTAAAGAGGCGTACATGGCTATTCTACTTTGGAATTGTTCACATGGCTATTTATACTCCCCCGTACCCCCAACTAATACACAAGGATCCAACCAGGTTATATTATGATTCTATGTAATAGCCCCCGAAGGGTGGTAAGCCCCTGAAGGGTGATAAGCCCCCAAAGGGTGATATGCCCCCAAAGGATGATAAGCCCCCAAAGGGTGATATGCCCCCAAAGGGTGGTACATAGTAGTCCCATAAATGGAGATTCTGATAGACCCAATAAATGGGATAAGGATTCAGAGAAGACTCTGTGATCATATGAGTATATGTCACAAGTGATCAAAGAACCAAAGAAGCATATGATACGTCATGTAAGTGAAACGCACAGAACATAGAGTACCCGATGCTCCCTGAAGGGATAACATTTCAAGAAGGGATCCATATAGTACTAATCCGTGTGACCAACGTGACAGTATCAAGTAAAGTAATTTAATGCAGGAAATAATTCTAAGCAGGATATGAAATGATTAGAGAATGTACTCGCCTGTATCTGAGTGTCCGGATGAAATGTACTGTCCGAGGAGAGGTGTCTGGCTCCTAATCAGAACAGCACAGGTCACAACAAGTCTAAAATAATATAATGAAGTCCTACTATGCATTCTACATGATTCTAGGTCAATCTAGGCCAAAGTCAACTCTTGGTCAACTCTGGTCAACCCTAGGAGTCAAACTAGGTCAACTATGGTTAAACTAGTTCTGACAAGTCTAAACTAGGTCGAACAAGTCTAAACTAGTCTATTTAACACTAATCAAGTCTAGCCTAAACACCATACATCATCACAAGCCATTATCAACACACATTTGCATATATAATATATACATAATTATATACATACATACTTATTCATACATTCATGCTTTCCTATATCCTTGCATTACATTTCATTAGTCATTTACCTTCATTCTTACATGTTTGTGAATTACATTAAAACACATATGCACTCATACATATATATTGCCTCATATTGCATATAATTACATGCTCACATCTATAAAACCTAACATTACAAGTCATACTAGATATTTATATACAAGTTGAATTTTATATGCATATATATATATATATATAGATGTAGAGAGGGAAAAGGAAAAAGTGTGGGTGTGTCAATGTGAGACCGGATAGGGTGTGTACAGAGTGTTCCTATATGTGTACTGTCAATGTGTGACAGTTAGCCCATGGTGTGTGTGTAGGCAATGAGGGAAAACAATGTGGTGTCATGTGCATGTGGGTGAGTGTGTGTACAACATTAGGAAATAGAAAGCAGTGATGTATTAAGGGAAGACAGTGGCTAATCCTGAAAACAGTGAATGCAGGAAATAGGAACCAATACATTACAATTCAGTTATACAGGAAAGATGAAATCAGTTCAAGTTAACAAAAACTGGAAAACAGTGCAATGCTCAGTTGTAATATGAAAAGTGTGTGAAAATTCAGTGAGACACAACCCCATGTCTCAGTTAAAAGAGTCCCACATAAACATTCAGAATCTCAGTTCATATACTCAGATCTCAGTTCATTTGAACACAGAAAAATTTCAGTTTATAAACTCATAAATCTCAGTTTTTCAGTCTACTCTTGGCATTCCAGATTTTGAACCCAAACCACATCCAATTAACCCCAAAATCGACACACAGCTAGGATTCATATAGGTGTACATATTAGAGATTTAAATCATACTAGTTAACAGTTAAAATAGGTTAAATAAGCTGTCAAAATTCGAAGTGTAAATCTGGAAACAAAAGGAAATGAAATCAGTGAATATGCACTACTAAAATATCATCAAATAGCGACGTAATGTAGCGACGGCAAGAAATTACGTCGCCAGTAGCGACATCTTTATAAACACGTCGCAAAACGTCGCTGACTAGCGATGTTCTGCGACAGGAGTATCCTACGTCGCTGAATAGCGACGTTTAGCGACATATTATAAGTATATGTCGCCATGGTTGCGACGTTTAGCGACGTCAACACGTGACGTCGCTAAGTTATTTTACTTAGGGCACGCCACTGCCTTCTTTTCCCCTCACTCTCACTCGAAAACCCGAAAATTTTAATTTCTCCCCCCCCACCCCACCCCGGCGACTCCCTCCCCCTCTGTCAGTGCCCTCTCCCCCCGGCGACCCCCTCCCCCCCGGCGACTCCCTCCCCCTCCGGCGAGCTCCTCCTCCTCGAGATCCTCCTCCTCGAGCTCCTCCTCCCCCAATCCGAGCTCCTCCTCCTCTTCCTCAGGTAAACCCTAACCTAACTCCTCTTCTTCCTCCTCCTCATCTCCCACGGACACACACATACACACACACGGACACACACACACACACAGACACAGACACACACACATACACACACGGACACTGACACACACACACACAGACATAGACACAGACACACACACATACACACACGGACACACACGGACACGGACACACACACACACACACACACACACAGACACATACACACACAGACACAGATTTATTCTTAGTTTAAATGGTTTAAATTGTGATTTAAATGCTAGATTTGATTCCTAGACATGTTGTTAATCTATGTTAGTTGATATTTACATTGAGAATGGGTCGTTGCTGTGATATGGGATTCGAACATATGTGGGTTGACTTTACATGACTGATACATGATACGTTTCAAGTTTTTCCTATGTCAATCCTGTTAATCTGATTCTAACTAATGTTTTAAGTACCAATATTACTCCTACATGTGTATTAGCTTATGATAGATTGATCTTTACTTATTAAATTAAGTTTTATGATATGGGAATGGAATTTGGACTCGAGTTGGTTTCAATGGGTTGACTGATACTCATGAATCAGTTTTGATTGTCCCTGAACTTCAATTCCAAATTTTTTTGATTTCTAATTGTTGTTCAGTTATCATTGGTTGTAACACATGTGTTAGTACCTGTTAATTCCTTTTTTTTTCATTTCTGATTAGGCTTGTGATTTGAGAATAGGATATTGGACATAGGGTTCGATTTAAATTGGTTTGATGAAAACTCAGGAATTTGGTTTGTTGTTCTTCCTTGAACTGAATTGAACTGATTCCTTTTGATGAGTTATAATGATCCCCACATGTTCTAGTTTGTGTTTACTGCAAGATTGCTTAATTAGAATAGGCTATATGTTTGAGTATGAGAAATTGGACTGTGTATTGGTTCTCGAAGACATGCAGGACTGGGAACTGATTTCCCTTCCTATTTTTCTGAGATGTATTCTCAGTTTCCTTGTTCACTGATTTCATGTTAGCTCACTGTTTCCCATTCCAGTTATTAGCTCACTGAATTTTCTTTCCTTTGCAACTGTTAATATAATTCCAGATTTTTTAATGTTAGTTAGCTCACTGTTTGCATTGACACTTGAACACAAATGTCTGCCACTGTTTCCTTTAACATTCAGTAATATTCTTGACACATATATCACTTCACTGTGTTAAACCTGAGACTCTGATTTCCCTTTTTGTATACACTGTTTTCAAAAGAAATGTAGATTTCATTTTCCTTAAACTGTAAATAGGACTGAGATTGGTTTTCCTATTCCTGAGATAAATCTACTGAATGTGTCAACTGATTCCCTTGAATAACTGAAATTGAATTGACTGTTAACCAAGTGAATGGTTTAATTCCTATACCTGAGTTTTGTTCTTCCTAATGAGTTGAATGAATGTTTTAACATTGGGTTCCTGTAAACTGTAAATTAGTAAGGATATATTAGATTTGACCTTGTTTGACCAAGGTTGACTATTTATTAGTTGGGATATGACTGAGAGGGTGACATGGTTGTCACATTAAGGGTCTTTGAGGAGGTGACATGTTGTAAAAAGATATATCCGTAGGAGAAGTATATATAAGGATATATTTTTTCGCAATATGTCATCTTGTCAAAGATCCTTAATGTACCAACCATGTTACCGCGGTATTGGTATTTGGATACCAATAGCGATAAGGTAAAGGGTACTAACTTAAGGTATTGGTATTGGGATACCAATAGCGATAAGGTAAACGGTACCTTGGTAGGTAATGACTAGAAATAGGATATTTGACTTAGATTGGACTAAGAGTTGACAAAGTCAATTATAGGTCAACCCTTGACTTACTTTGACCTTGTTTGACTTTGTTTAGGTTCAAGTCAACAACTTGCCCGATCAGAGACAACTTTGTGGATCTCGACTCCACCAAAAACAGCTATTTGTGTATCAGATCTTCGAACTACAAAGATGTTGATGCGGACAACGATTTCTATGGCGTGCTACGGGAGATCGTGGAGCTGACATATAGTTATGGAATAGAGCATGCTAAGATTGTGTTATTCAGGTGTGATTGGTTCGATCCGATTAAAGGTCAAGGTTGGAAAGTAGACAAGCACGGTCTTGTTGATATAAACTATCGACGTCAATATCAAGCCTATGAACCATTTGTCCTATCAAGTCAGGCTCAGCTCGTGTACTTCACAAGTTATCCTAAACGGGGAACAACAAGGTCGGACTGGTGGGCAGTATGCAAGACCAAAGCTAGAAATACCTTTGAGGTTGACGATATAGCTTATCAACAGGATGAACTACCTTTTGTAACAAATATTATAGAAGTGGACACGACGGAAGTTCCTCATTACACATCTAATTGTGTAGAAGAAGTAGAATTATCTGAAGAGGAAGATGCAGATGAAAGTGAAGATGTAGAGGAGGAAGAAGAAGAAGAAGATGAACTAAACGAACTAGATGAATTTTCAGAAGAGGATTAAAATCTGTGATGTCTATCATATAAATATGTATTTTTGTAATAATAAATCTGTGACACTTTAGTGACACTTTAGTGACACTTTTATCTGTGACCATGATATTTTTTAAAAATCTGTGATGTCTATCATATAAATATGTATTTTTGTTTTATTGTCATATGTTATTATCAGGTATGACTAGACCAGGAGGACGACGCGGAGGATTTTATATTAGCCAGTCCCGTCAGCCTCGGGCTGGGGATGGAGAGGGCAGTTCCGTACCCTCATCCTTATCTCCAAGTACGCCATTGTACCGTTCTGTTCCCGGTCCATTACCGGGACAGGGCAGTTCCAGCAGGTTGCCGACTCCTCCCTCATCGTCCAGCCTTCTTGATCCCTCGTCCAGCATCCCTGATCCCCGGTCCAGCATCCCTGATCCCCCGTCCAGCATTCCTCTTGTCGACGGCTCTATGGGGGGAGCCGACGCCTAGCATATGGAGGACGGCGATCAGACTGATCCTGCCCAGGCAGGAGGTGAGAGCGACCCTCCATGCGCTCCCCCGGGCGAGACGCGTATGGAGATTTGGACGGACGGGCCTATGAAGTAAGTTAATTAATTAATATATATTTCTCAAATGATTATATGTACATATATATTCATGAAAAATTATTAATGTATAGATATCGGCCTTCTGCAGTACAGAGACAGCTGGGGACATTTCTGAGGCAGAACTATGGTGGGCCTTGGATTAACTACTCAGATGCTCCCGCAGATAGGAAGGCCTTTTGGTTCGCCCACTTCAAGGTAAAAAATTTGTTTATTTTTAAATTTTAATAATCATTTGTGTATATTATACAACTTTTGTATTTTACTTCTTGTAGAGGACCTATTTCTATCTACCACACCGGGCCGCGAGGATCGAGGGCCAATTTTCTGCCGTCGCAGCCAAGCTCATCCGTGATGCGATCGACGACCAGAAGCGTCGTGATCGCTCCGGACAGCCGATCCAGGGTTGGATTATGCCAGAGCAGTGGACTGCGATGAAGGCTAGATTCAGCGAGCGCAGGTACCAGGAGCGGTCTGAGAAGGCCAAGATGGCGCGGTCGAGCGCCGGTAAGTGGTGTGGTGGCTCCATTCCGATGACGGAGCATTTTCGTCGTCTGGTACGTTTCCTATGACGGACATTAATTTATATATAGTTCGATAGAATGTTTAATACTAATAATAGATAATATATTTTAACAGGTAAAAAAGGGTGAGAATCCGAACATGGTGACCGTCTTCCTGGTCACCCATCGGAAGGCTGGGGAGTTCATTGACGAGAGGACGACGCAGGCATATGTACGTTCTATTCTTTACATTAATTTACTATAATTTAGAAAATAGGAAAATAGATATCAATATAGACTTTACCAAACACTTACACGTTAGCAAACATGTTCTAGGCCGAGTTTGTTCGGCTACAGGAGGAGGCGGCTGCTGCTGCTGCTGCTAGTGCGCAAGCAGAGGGAGGGGCTGGTACTTTCTCCCAGCCGCCTACAGTTCCATCGCAGGACGAGCTCTGGATGACCGCCGTTGGCGGTCTTCAGAAGGGTACGTACTACGGTACGGGATCCTACGGCGCGTATTTGGCTTCAGAGTCATCCCGGGCCCCCTCTGTCAGTGCGCAGTCTCCGGCTACGCAGGCGTCGTCACGAGCTGAGGATGTTCGTCATCAGATCGAGGAGCTGCGTCGCGAGTTGCAGCAGCAGATTTCTGATGCGGTCGAGCGACGATCCGACCCTCCGATCGTCACCGGACGAGTTGATGCGGTCGAGCGCAGTATACAGGAGTTGATGAGTCTGCATCAGGCTACAGCTGCCAGCTTGCAGACGCTCACCGAGTCTACGCAGCGCACAGAACGTAGACAGGTCGAGCTGGAGGGATCGCAGAGGAGCATGTCTGCCTCACTCACTCAGTATACTGAGAGGGTGGTGAGTACCCTTGCTGCGCATGGTGAGCGACTGCGAGAGCTGGAGCAGATACGTCCTCCTGGTCCATCGATGGCGCCGACTCCAGACATTCCACTGCCTCCTACTGCCCCTACGGTGCAGCTCACCCAGGAGCAGTATGACTACATTCTATCCCAGTTGTCCCAGTTGCGCGACAGGGGTCCGCAGTGATTTTATTGGTTTTTTTATGACTTGTATGTATTGGTCCTATGGGCAAATTGTTTATTGGTACACTGTTGTTTATACACTTGGTGGAAGACTTTTTATCATCTTCCATTTTTATTTGATTCTATTGGATGTTTGTGAGGATGTGTGTCTCTGATATTTACTTTGCACTGCCTCATATTTTTATTGTGATATTTACTTTGTGATATCTGCGACGGAGATGACAAATATACCTACGTTGGGTGATAAGCGATGATCTGATATACAAAGGAGGTGCTGCCAAAATTTTAAAAAAATATATTGTGTATTTTTGTTATGATGTGTGTCTGTATTTACAGTGAATGTGAAATGCAGTGTTCGGAAACATCGAAAGTTTCGATTACTGTTGTATGTGTTATCTTGGATAGAAATAGCAACAGTTCAGGATGCACTTCTGAGAGCTTCATTTTCACGTCCTTCACTTTCTCGGGACGTCGTAAAGGTTCCCGAGAAGGTGAAGGACGTGAAGAGGAAGCTCTGAGAAGTGCACCCTGAACTGTTGCTCTTTCTATCCAAGATAAAACATAGAACAGTAAGAAAAACTGTCGATGGTTCGAACACTGCACTTCATACACACTGTAAACACAGACACACAGCATAACAAAAATATCAATTATATTTTTTTAAAATTTTTTTATAATATCTGCGACGTATAGCGACGTTCTGTGACGTACTGCGACGGAACATAGACGTCGCTATACGTCACTAAATAGCGACGTAACGTCGCTAGACGTCACTAATATGCTGACGTGGGCTGAGGGTGTACGTCGCTAAATCTGTCGGTAGGCGTCGCTAAGTTGCCAACGTGGCTGCCATGCCATGTCATCATATATAAAGTTTACAGCGTCGCAAGTGGTCGCTTTACGTAGCAATTTTGGTGACGTAGTGATACGTCGCTATCTGTCGCTAATTTTGCAACGTCTAGCGACAATGAACTCCGTGTCGCAAATAGCGACGTTCGACGACTAAAGTGTCATCTGCGACTTGCCTATAAGCGACGTCCGGTTTTCGTCGCTAAATACGTCGCAAATTGGTTTTAGCGACGTATTTTCCTTATTTAGCGATGTCTCCTGACGTTGCTAAAATGGGTTATTTTAGTAGTGATGCAAAAGAAAGGGAATTAGTTCAGGTAATAAGGAAAATTGAAAATGCTATCCCATGGACTTTAAACATACATCAAGGTTAGGAAGAGTAATTCTCAGGTTTTCAAAACAGTGCAGTGACAGGGAGAAATAATCTCAGGTTAATACACTTAGGAAGGAACCCATTCAAATCCATTTGACCCAAATCCTGTGACAGTAACCTTCAAACACATCCTCATTCAAAACAGTTAAGTAATTGACAGTTAAATTGAAACAAAATCAGTTAACATATTTTGAGAGAATCATTTCAACCCCAAACAGCTATTACATTCTCAACATACCAATATCCCATTCTCCTATCAATAGCCAAATTCGAAAAGGAAAGAAAATCAATTCAAATGATTTAGAGACAATTCTCAGGCAAAACCAATGCATCCACTGTCATTCGAAGACCACCATCAAATCCAAAATCCCATTTACAAACCCAAAAGTCAATTTCGAAAGTAATTTGCATAGTCATAAACTAACAATCATGTAGAAGTAAATTATAATTGGAAAAACATTACTAAACAGGAATGTAATTGTTTAGGAATACTGGAAAAAAACAGTATCAGGCATGTATCAGCCGATTGGCTTATATCCCTATTTCGAACCCAATATCCCATCAAAACTAATCTAACATATAAAACTATTTAACCATAGGCAATACATCATATCTAGAGTCTAAACAACAATTTAAAACATAATTTAAAACATTTAAAACCGAATCAAACAGGAAAACGAAAGGTGCACTGATACATGCACAGTGCAGTGGTCAGCCTCGTGCACGTGTGCCGTGTCCTCGTGCACACGACACGAGCCAAACCAGGACACGAGCTCGTGCACCTAGGTTCGCCACACATAGGGCTTAGTGCCTAGGACCCTGACACGAGCCAACGTGTTGCCGTGTCCATACGGGAAACCCGTATCAGAGCGTGATTCCTGTGCGCACAGTTCGTGCACGAAATCAGTGCGTGAGTGATTACGTGTCCGACTCGACACGAAGAGTCATAAAATTTTGGGAGTGACTTGTCAGTCACTGCCCCGACCTCCACACCAATTTTGGTGGGTTCACAAGGTCTGTGCAGTGAGCACGACACGCGTGGCAGCAGGGCACTGCTACCGTACGGGAACGTACGTGTTCACGTATCCATGCCGACACGATATGACACAATAATCACATCAGTCAACCAGAAATCGACAAGCAAGACCAAACCCTAATTTTCTATTCAAACACATTTCTAAAATTCAACCGAAATGTCCTTTGGGACATTTCGTCAAACACCTAGGTCTATAGGCTGATACGTGTCCATTTAGGACACGAAATGGACACAAAACCTAGGTCTAGGAATACCTACAGGACCAGGACACTTAGGGCTAGGTCTACATGCAAAGAAACTAGAATTTTAATGGGTGGATTAGGATTTTACCTATGGTGTTCTCCAACACAAAAACTCCTTGAATGAGGATTCCCAAAAGCCACCAAACTCCTTCAAATTGATAGAAAACTGAGAGTAACAAATTTCAACAGCAAGAAAACATCAATTAGAACCTATTGCAATTTGTTTGGATTAAAAAGGAGTTAAAATGGATTTTCTAGGGGTTTTTGAAGATGGAGACTCACCTCTTCCAAAGCTTGAGAGAAAAATAATAAATGAGGCAAGAACAAATGGAAGAGGCATTAAATAGGGTGGAAAACCCTAGGTTGGCTGCCATGGGCTGATTAGGGTTAGGTTTGGTTCATGGTGTGGGCCTATGGGCTATTAAGCCTAAGTCACAAGTCATGACTTGTGAAATCACAAGCCATTTCTAAATCAATTCAAATCCTAGTTTCTCCAAATTAATTCTAATGAGTTAATCCTCACTAACTTAGGTTAAACTAGAGTTACATAACCTAAACAAGTCCAAACACAACTAGGGTTAGCTTCTAGGTTAGCCTACCAAGGTCATTGCTAGTCAAAGTCAACCTAGTCAACCCTCATTCAAACAATTCCAAAATAAATTCTAAAAATTCCCATAAATTCAAATAAATTATAATAAATCCAAATCACCCTAAAATGTCAAAAATAGCCTAATCACATGGCTAGGCTCTAGGGTAGGCAGTCTCTACTGTTCACTAGCAAAACACCAAAAATCACAAGTCATGAATTTAAATAGTTTAAAAATAATTAAAAATCACTAAAAATCATAATATGAAATAAATATCATTAAATAATAATTATAATTACAAAATTTTTAAAATTACCTTCTTCTGGAAAACTGGGTGTTACATAAGTGCATCGCATATGAACATGACTAATAATATTGAAAAAAGAAAAAGGAGATAGAAGTTGAGTCATGACTCAAAATCTTTCTCTATATAATGAGGCTTGAAAACGGCTCAGAAATGAGCCGTCCAAGCCGTATGCATATCATCAAACATTTTTAAAAAAAACTACACAACTACCTAAATACTCCATTAATTATTAAAAAATTAACAAAGTATTTAACTATGTTATGATTTATTTAAAATAATACTTATAACTCAAGTGATTAAGGTGGAAAATATTTTTCTTAGTTGCTTGGGTTCAATTACTAGAAATAATATTTTTTAATAAACTTATATTTAATTTTTTTGACATATTTTTTGCATGTGCACGTTACTATTATGTTATAAAGAGTATGTTTACTATTCTAGAAATTTGGGGAAATATTAGATTTGTTTTGTTCTTATACTAATAGAACATATGTAAATGTTTACTATTATAGTTTTCAATTTTTTAAAAAAGTTTTTTGGACCCATTCGGACCCGTGGTTCGGCCCGGTTCAGACCCGTTTCGAACGGATCAAGTCCGGTCCGATTCCAATATTTTTTGGACCCGTCCCGTCCCGCCACGCCAAATAACGGGTTCGGTCTGGGTCCATTAAATTTGGGCCCGACTCGACCTGTGCCCAGCCTTAATACCACTTGTTTGTCTATTTTATTTTGCTGGTGTTTAGTATGACCAGTGTTAGCCCTTTTGTTTTGGAGCTTGTTCCATTTGACTTTGGTCAGCATGATTGTATTACTAGACCTAGGCTGGTATTTGTGATCATGTATATTTGTACTTTGCTAGTGCAACATCTTTTATTCACTAACTTCATGATCGTATGTGATATGTATATTGGGACGTCTCTTTACTTTCATATATGATATACTTTTGCTACATGTTATTGGATTGAGATGCTAGGAATTGCTAGCATTAGGACTGACATCATTATTTGTTAGAGTCCATCCACTTGTCTTCTATACTGTAGGGAATAATAATCCTTGTTCTCATTGATGGGACAATTTATAATATATATAGTGTCTACACGAGTGGGCTTTATGGGCCATATTACATTAGTTACAAATATAATCTAATACCCTCCCTCATGTTGGAGCATGCAAGTCACAAATGCCCAACTTGGAAAGTAAAGAATCAAATACATGCTTTCCAAGGGGCTTGGTGAAGATGTCAGCCAGTTGAGAAGAAGTAGGAACATGCGTGGCTATTACGGTGCCATTTCTAATAACATCGCGTACAAATTGCAAATCCACCTCAATATGCTTACTACGCTCATGAAATACCGGTTCTGAGCCAGGTGCAGGGCTGACTGACTGTCACAATACATCGACATAGCAGACTCCTGGCGAACACCCAAACACACCAATTAACTCCTTCAACCATTTCAACTCACAAACATGCGCAGCAAGAGATCGGTATTCAGCTTCAACGGAAGATCAGGAAACAGTTGGTTGCTTCTTGGTCTTCCAAGAAATAAGAGACACCCCCAGAAACACCAACCAGCCTGTAATAGAGCGGCGAGTCAAGGAACAACTGGCCCAGTCGGAATCATACCAACCAGAAAGACGGAGATCACAATCAGCTTTCAAAAGAATACCCTGTCCCGGTACATGTTTGAGATATCTGACAACTCTTAAAGCAGCATGCCAATGATCTTGTCGAGGCTCCTGTAAGAATTGAGACAAGATATGCACAACATAGGCTAAGTCAAGGCAAGTAAATGATAGATAAATCAACCTCCCAACCAGCCTCCGATAAGTCTCTGCATCCGCCAGCTTTGGACTATTCGATTCTGCCAGCTTGTGATTGGGCTCCATGGGAAAGCAAGCAGGTCGAGACCCCATCAAGCCGCATTCTGAAATGATATCCAAAGCATACTTCCGTTGACACAAGGAAATTCCTTCTGCACTTCGAGCCACCTCTATGCCAAGAAAGTACTTCAACACACCAAGGTCGAACTAAGGTACTTTTTGAAAGCATCTAAAGCACCTGAGTCATTACCAGACACAATCATATCATCCACATAGATCAAAATATGTAACTCAACCTTCCCTTTAAAAAGAGAGAAAAGGGAATAATCGGAATGAGATTGAATAAATCCATAGGATATCAGAGAAGCAGCAAGCTTAGCAAACCAACAACGTGGTGCATGTTTCAATCCATATAGAGACTTACGCAGGCGACACACTTGTTGGGTTCACTATACGAAAAATCTGGCGGCAACTTCATATATACTTCTTCTGTCAGATCTCCATGAAGAAAAGCATTATGCACATCCATCTGGTGCAAAGTCCAGCCTCTCACAGCGGCGACAGCCAAAAGCGTCCGAACTGTAGGCATCTTAGCTACCGATGCAAATGTCTCTGAATAGTCGATCCCCTCAGCTGATGATTATCGAACACAACCAGCCGTGCCTTTAAGCGCTCAACACTGCCGTCGGAGTTGTACTTTATTTTGTACACCTATCTACTTCGCAATACTTTCTTCCCAGGAGGCAAATCGACAAGACTCCATGTCCTATTATCTTTCAGAGCCTGTATTTCAGTTTGCATAGCCGCGCGTTAGCCTGAATCTCGTGAGGCCTGGCGATATGAAGTAGGCTCAACACCGGCAGTGACAGCTGCAAGAAAATTTCTGTGTCCAGCAGTAAATATGTCATAACTTAGAAATTGTGTTAGAGGATACGAAGTACCTGAGGAAGTGACGGGAACAGATGAACTGTGGTGAAGGGGGGACTTTTACTTCGAACAACATTCGTCACAAAATCCTGTAATCGCACTGGTTGTGATTTCTTTCTCATTCCTCTTCCCAATACTACCTCGTCGGGCACCTCTGGCAACACTGTATCCCCTGTATCATCAGTAGTATCTGCATCACCCCCAGCGGACTCTCCTGTCAATACTTCTGCAGCTACCTGTGCATCCTCGTCACTCGGTGCCGAGCCGCCAGCAACCACTCCGGCCTCAGCAACCGTAGTCGGCACCATCCCAAAAGCCTCTATATCGTCTTCCGGCACCTCAACAGATGTATGGCATGTCGCAGAAGATATCTCGCTAGCAGAGCCACACCCAGGAAATTCTTTTCATAAAAAGTAATATTGCGGGACACAAAAAATTCACCAGTCTCCAAATTATACAGTTTCCATCCCTTTTTATCGAGTGGATACCCAACAAAGATACATTTTCTACTCCTGCTAGCAAATTTATCATGTCGGGATTTCGAATCATACGCATAGCACAGACACCCAAAAATACGTAGATGATCATACAAAGGAGCCGAACCATATAAAATTTCATAAGGAGACTTAAAATGCAAGATACTAGAAGGCTATTTATCAAATAACATTCACCCAGAACACATTCCCCTCAAAAATCTACGGAAAGAGAACCCTGAAATCTCAATGCCCTGGCAACATTTAAAATATGTCGATGTTTTCTTTCCACCCTTCCATTCTGTTGAGGTGTCCCAACACAGGATGTTTGGAACAATATACCTTGAGATGAAAAATAATCTCGTAAATAATTAAATTCAGTGCCATTGTCACTCCACACACGACGTATATCAGCCCCAAACTGACGCTTCACCATAGCAATGAATTTAAGAAACATAGAATAAACAGCACACTTATCCGTCAATAAAATAACCCAAACAGCTCTAGAAAAATCATCCACCAAAGTCAAAAAATATCGTGTCCCATTAGATGACGAAACACGATACGGTCCCCACAGATCACAGTGTATAAGTTCAAAGCATCTCAAAGCACGACTACTACTATCAGTAAAGGCATCACGAGTCTGTTTAGCTTGATGACAAATATCACAAGCCTTATGAGAAAACACACTACTACCAGAGAGAAAAGGTAAAGTCTGCATTACTTTATCTGAAGGATGCCCCAGTCTATTATGCCAAACCTGGGAATCACCCTCTTTGCATGCCAGGATCACCGAAGCCAAAGAAGCTGGAACCTCCCCCAAGAAGTAAAGTCCACCCCTTTGTTCACCTGCTCCAATCACCATCCACGTACTTCGGTCCTGAACAAAACATAAATCAGGAGTAAATAACATATCATAATTTCTGGCACCAATCAATTGTGGGATAGAGATCAAACTGCAAGTTAATGTCGGAACATAAAGAACATCTGTCAATACCAATGAAGCAGTCAAAAATACTTTGCCTCTCAGAACAGCCCCTTGTTAACAATCACCTGAATAAAACTCGTATTATACGCGAATTGTTTTGTATCTTTCAGAAACGTATAATACTTGCGTACTTTTAACAGATCCAAATCAGTTCATAAATTTTAAGTATACAAAGTTTTTAAACGTGTTTCGTATAGATTATTAAAAAAATTGGCACAAAAAATGTGGTGGAAACCTGTTTAATTAACCAAATTTGATAACATATTTAAGAATGTGAAGTTTCTAACCTCAATATTTCCATTTTTTGAATAATTGACCGAATTTTGGAACGTATTATATTTGTACTAACCTGATTTATACTCATACTTTTATCGTCCCGAATTAGTTTCGTTTACCGAATTGCTAACAAGGGAACAACCTCAATAGTGCTCCCATCAGGCAAAATCACAGGACAGACAGGGCCCTCAAAGCAATCAACTAAACAGTTACGAGAGCCTGTCGCATGAAGAGTAGCACCAGTATCGAATATCCAAGTGACAGAAGAATTCTTACCCATCAGACGATTAGAGTTTGAAGAACCAGGTTTGGAAGGATTGTCGTTACCCAGCAAGCTCATCAGTTTCTGCCATTGTTCACCTGAGAGTGGTGAAGGATACCCTCCATGCATCATATCTGCCGAACTCCCAGCAAGACCGGCAGCGACACCATGACCAGCAGCGGTGACATGATGAACAACCCCTGCGCCACCAGTACCGCGTCCCCCATCACGTCTCTGCTGTGGTGCCGGGCCTCTGCCACCGCCAGCACCACGTCCGCCCTCACGCCGAGGACGAGTCTCCCACCACTCTGGATAGCCAATCTTGGCAAAGCAAGTTGCAACATCATGACCTGTTTTCTTGCAATGAGTACAGATCATACCTGATTTATCCCTGGAATCTGAGGTTCTACTATTAGAAGTAGTAGAAAGATGAGGTGAAGTCTTGATAGTCAGCGCCAACACCTCCTTCGCAGCGGATTGGACCTGAGATTTTTGTATATCCTCCTCCTCACGGACTGCCTGGTATGCCCGATCTAAACTTGGCTGAGGATCCTGAGCCAGAAGATTATATCAGGTATGACCATACAACTCAGCATTCAACCCATACATAAAGTCCTGAAAGTGGTCTTCATCCCTCACAGCCTGCAGCTTTGCAGCAAGTTCACCACAGGTACAAGAAGGCAATGAAAAATAAGCAGCTTGTTCGTCCCATAAAGATTGCAAATTTCCAAAGTAGGTTTCCACAGACATCGAAGCAGTTTGTTTACACTCAGCCAAAGCCACCTTAATTTGGTGCTTCTGAGTGCCATTGCTAACAACGAATCTTTTCTCCAATAAGTTCCACAATGGATAAACCTCCTCAAAGTACGGCAAAGATTTCTTCAAAGACGGATCAATGGTATTGAGAACCCATTGAACCAATAGCGCTTGCACGCATCTCCAATCAAGCAATTTACTAGCATCATTAACAGGTTTGACTTCAGTACCTTCCAGAAAAGTGATCTTTCGCCTAGAGATCAGGGAGATACGTATCGACCGAGACCACTCAGCATAGTTCGGTCCACGAAAAGTAATAGGAGTAATGATATTTCCTGGTTGATCAGCAGAACTCAGAAAATATGGATCCTTCGGATTAGAATAATTTGGGTTGTGTGCACCGCCACCGCCAGTCGCGATGGAGTAGCTGGACGCAACATCATCTGCCATCGCGGATGTCGGGTGTACAAAAATTTTTGTACAACTCCGACGAATCGGCTGCTGATAAAGGATCGGTTGCGGATCGGTTGCTGATGTCGGGTGTACAAAATTTTTTGTACAACTCCGACGAATCGGTTGCTGATGGACAGGGTCGACGGCGAATCGACCGCGATCAGGGGTGCCGAATCTGGCGCGTAGGGGCGTACGGCGGGTTCTACCGCGATCAGGCCGACGCGGTCAGGTGTGAGAGCGGGCGTCGCCAGATCAGTTAGACGCGGGCGCGGTCTGCGCCGGATCGGTCAGGCGCGGGTTGGGGGTTCGGCGGTCGGCGCCGGATCGGTCAGACGCGGGCGCGGTTGGCGCCGGATCGGCAGACGCGGGCGCGGTCGGCGCCGGATCAGTCAGCGGTCGGTGGCGCCTGATCGGTCAGGCGTGGGGGGGGGGTCGATCCGGTGCGGGCGCGGATCGGTCAGGCGCGGGGGGTCGTCGGCACCGGATGTCGAGCGGCGGGGGCGGGCGCGTACGTCAAGGATTTTTCTGGACGGGTAGGGTTTTTCTGGAGGCTCTAATATCATGTAGGGAATAATAATCCTTGTTCTCATTGATGGGACAATTTACAATATATATAGTGTCTACACGAGTGGGCTTTATGGGCCATATTACATTAGTTACAAATATAATCTAATATAGACAGTCGTGGTCGTTTTTCAGGATAATGATGCACTTAGATAAATGTATCTTGTTTTTTTTTGTTTTTGCTCTCAGGGTCTGCTTGGATTGAGGGGAAAAAATAAGCAGAGTTAAGTGGAGTTAAATGAGGGAAAGTTAAGTGAGGGGGAAGTAGAGTCAATACATAGAACCTTGTTTGGAATGGAGGGAGAGTTAAGTGGGGGTATTTAATAACTTTGCTTGGATTGGAGATTTTGAGTGAGAAGATGATTAATAAAAATATGATAGTTACCAAAATAACCTTATTACATATGTCATAAAATTAAATTTGATTAAAATTTTAATTAGAACTTGTCAAAATATGTTCACAAATTAAGAAAGTACGGATCAACATGTTGAAAAAAAAATGGAGAAAAAAATCATGATATTTTATAGAACAAATAAGGGATTTCTATGACTTTTTAAACATAATCCTTCAATTCCCGTCGTTAACCCTCCGATTTGGGGATTAAAACATGGATAAAAGAGGGTGAAATAAATCTTCACTTAACCCTATATAACCCTCCCTCCTAAACTCCCACCCTCAAATCAATCATGATTTTATTTTTTCCTCATTTAACTTTTTCTCACTTAACTTTCTTAACCCTCAATCCAAGGCACCCTCACTCTCCAGGATTTTGTTTGTTTGGAAGCACGATAAAAACTCAAATTTTAATATATATTGTTCCCTATCAAAATTTGACTCATAAGTCATAACCAAAAAAAAGGCTAATTATAAGGGCACATATCTTTTTGATCGGGGCTAGCCAGGATTAGGGCTACCCAGGTTGGGAGGAACTTTTACTAGGGCTATCAAAATATTTCACTCATGGGGCTGTCGAAAGCCCACAGCCCCCCAAACCCAACAATCTCATTTCTAAATTCCATTATCTCTCTTCACAAACCCTAGCTTTCTTCTTCTTCTTCTATCCATCTTCTTATTCTCCACCATTTCCATTCTCACATCTTCATCAAAACCCTAATTTTTTTCTCATCATCTTCTTCTCCTCCACCATTTCCATCATCACCATCTCCATCAAAACCCTAGTTTCCTTCTCTTTTCATTCGGGAATGTCGACTTTAGGACTGCCAGAAATAGTGGCAGTCCTGAAAGGAACTTGCTGTACAGCAAGTATCTTTTAGGACTGCCTCAATTTCTGGCAGTCCTCAATATGTCTAGGACTGCCAGAAATTGTGGCAGTCCTGTTGTAGAGCATGTCCCTTTCAGGACTGTCACAATTCCTGGCAGTTCTTATTACTTCTAGGACTGCCAGAAATTGTGGCAGTCTTGTTGTACATCGAGTCTATTTCAAGACTGCCACAATTTCTGACAGTCCTCATTACTTCTAGGACTGCCAGCAATTGTGGCAGTCCTGTTGTACATCGAGTCTATTTCAAGACTGCCACAATTTCTGACAGGCCTCAATACTTCTAGGACTGCCAGAAATTGTGGCAGTCCTGATATGAACCCAATTATTCTACAACTAGGATTTCTTCCATAGTTTTCTTCTACAACTATGATTTCATGCATAATTCTTCTATTGATAACGAAAAATTGGTTAATAGAATAATAGATTTGATAACCCAATTCTTCTACAACTAGGGTTTCATCCATAATGCCCAAACAAGAAGAAGAAAATAAAGTAGGGTTTGGAGAAAGAGATCTGAGAAATTAGAAGAGAGCAAAAAATCAAAGTAAACTAGTTTTGCAAAAATTGATGTTGTTGTGTTCTTGTTTTTTTTTCTTTTTTTCTTCTTGTTTCTTCTTCTTCTTTTTGTGAGGAATGGAGAGTGAGGAAGAAAACAAAAATTATAACACTTATCTTTATACCTACCACTTGGATAGTCCTGAGTAATTTTTTAGTGACAAACTGTAAATAATGGAAAACTAATACTTGGACAGCCCTGATCAAAATGTGCTGAGCCCTTATAATTTACCAAAAAAAAGAAGAAAAACTTAGTCCTATCGTA
>JANAVB010030761.1:0-47609 GCA_029216955.1 Iris pallida | reverse complement strand
CATTCGTACGGACAACCCCTGTGTTGCCGTACATTGATCGCAGAACTTCCACGTCCATATTACCTCTGAGTAGTTATGTATATCCCCCAGAGTCATTCCTACCACGTCCGTAACACCTCTGAGTAGGAAGATTCCAACATTTGAATCCCATATTTGCCACGTCCACATCACTTCTGAGCAAACATGTCAGTTCTCTCAAACTTATTATATGTACCTAAAAACCAAGGTGCGTAAAAGATAATAGGTCCACACAAATCATCAAGTTCATGACAGCAAAAATGAATACACCATAAAAACTCTGTATTCTTTATTCAAAGTAAAGGATTACCCCCAACAAGAGTTGCAAATTACAAAAAAAAAGATCACAATCCCTAAACATCTCCGGAGTTGGCCGAAAGCTCTTCAATCCGATGCCTCAAGTCTACCGTCCGAGTCTCTATGGTCGCCAGGACCCGACGTTCGGCTTCTTGATGCATCATTTCTATGGCCTCAGGAGAAGTGTCTCCTCATGCTTCTCGTCCAACTGTTGCCGCTGCTGAGCCAGGGTAAGAGCCTGGCGGGTGAAAGCTGCTTCCTCCTCCTTAGATGCTACATGTTCAGCCTGGACTCGCTTAACATCTAATAAAAGTTGGGCCCACTGGTCTTCAAGGAGGCAAATCTTGGCATCAACCTCCGCTATGCTAGCGTCCAACGCGGCTCGCAACTCCACCTTCTTCTGCGTGGACTGAGATAGCCTCTCCACCGTAGCCTCAGTTTCAGCCACCTCGTGTTCCCAGACACCCACGGTAGCCTGATAAGAGGACTCAGTCTCAGCGATCAACTTCTTCTTTTCTGCGTCTATCAGGGCGAAGAGATTATTTTGCTGGATACACTGAAACTCGAAAAGCAGCTAGTCCAGCTCGGCCACCGAGGCCTCCAGAATCTCGGCCATATGATCATGGCCCTGGTGGGAACGTATCAGACTGATGTGAGGAGTGCCAGGGTTTTTGCCATCGCGAAACTCCCATTGGCATCCATCACTACCAATACGCATCTCTGTAGCATCTTATACACCACCTCAATAATAAACTTCACATACTCATCTACATCCGCCAGCACCTGCGGCATCATAGCAGGAGTTGGAGGAGCTGCTCTAGACAGCGGACTGGAAGAGGGCCCGCCGGCTTCAACCTGCGAGGTTGGAACCTCGGCATCAACGGACTCTTCCTCAACAGGGGCTTGACTACTAGCCCGAGGAGCCAAAAGAACAGAAGGAGCCGAGAGAGGCGTCGATATCGTACCCCAAGTAGAAGGAGCAACAGAGGGTTCCCGCAAACCCTTATCCTTCTCAAGCTCGGAGGGACCACCGACGTCAGGGGCTACCGCATCTGTCCCAAGCACTCTATCAGCAGGCCGTACGGGACCCTCTCCCTCTGGCAGAGCAGCAAGATCAGCACTTGTTTCCCGACTCGGCTCCCTTGGAGTCAGGATCGGCGGACGAGTCTCATTTTCACCATCAAACCGCTCCACAGGGATAGAATCTGCCGCTACCTCCCGGTCGGCAGCCACCTCAGCCTCCGCTGCTGAGTCTGGGGTAAGGCTCGGCAACGCTGCAGCCGACCTCCCCTCATCGTGACAAGCAGGAGAATCAACCCTCTTCCCTGTTTCAATCACGTTTGTTACCCCCGCAACAGGCTCATGCATCACTGGAGAAACGTCATCTGAAGACGACGAACTCTACTCCACTTCCTCATCTGGAAGCCCCGTGTCTGCTGGACCTTAAACGTCCAAGGCCCCCACAGCGGCTTGCACCATTCCGGGAACTGCTTCAACCTCAGCTTCCCTTCCAACATAATCTGGAGATACTGAAATCTCCGTCGGAACGACATTGTCAGGATTCTCCCCCACGAGAGACATTACAATCAGAGGTATGCGCTCATCAGAAGAGCTTGCCACCTCCTTCGGTTTACTGACGCACGATTTCGAAGCCCGGGTCTTCTTCTTCAACGGTTCCTACAAAATGAAAGCATATGTCAAAAATGACAGAAGGAGCCAGATTATGGAAAATGACTTTACCTCAACAGGAACTGATTCCATTGGCGTTACAAGCAACACTCCTGTAGCCTTTGGAGTCGTCATTTTTCTCAGCCTTTTTGATACAGACAAACCGACTTCTGCGTCAGCCCGCCTCTTCCCAGCAGGGGATCTTCTCGAATACCTCCCGTTGATGCTACAGCAGCATTCCGATATCCCGCCAACTCTGGTGGACGATATGACCGAGCCGCCACCAACATGTTCTTCGTAGCCTCTAGCTGAGTTCCAATGATGAAACTGGTCTCCCTATCATAATCAGGAGACACAGTATTCATGGTGCAATACAGCTTAACGGCCGAATACAAGATCTATGGCCGAGGGTTACGAATTGGCGTATTGAAACGAACACCAGTACACCCGGCATTGTAATATTGCCAACCCCGGGCTCCATCCAGTAAACTCCCAGCAAACCCCAGACTGCTACTGGGGTTCTGTAACATTAACTGGGTGTAACCAAACTGTCGAGCAAACTGGCTTGGCAGATATGGCTCCAGATAACACTTATTTTGGTTGCGGTAGACCAAGTGGAAAGGCTGAATACTCTGCAACCAACGAAATCCCCATTTCGGCAGAGTGATCGCATCCTCACCAGAGTCTTCCAAATCTTGGTCAGCCTCGAAATCTTTAAAGATAGGACTGACCTTGACGATCTCCCACCCCTGAAGATAAGACAAGACTCTCCTGCAGACAGGGACGCTGGTGTGCAACCACTTTCTCTTGTAGAAGCGGCGGATGAAGGCATCGCCTTCAACATGATCCTCTTCAGGACCTGGACTCATTACGTTCGGGTGATGCAGAATCAACCATCCCATCAGATAATGGAATGGTAGCTCGGCCCGGGGAAAGTTGTCGTTCCTACCTCTCTCATAGATCACATCATCAGCAAAAGTCCTCAAGCCCCGCAACAGGTTACACACCATCGCAGGGAGGAGAGCCAAAGGGCGACCAAAAACCAATTTCACTGATGGCAAAATGAGGTTCCGGTTTACCCTCTCTACAGAGCCAGATCCGCCCGAGAACACACAATCCCGGAGCCATATCATCAAGTATGCAGTCAATACTGCTTTAGATGACATCCGGTGCACACAGTGCCAGAAACAGCTGTACGCATCTTCGCCACTCTCATTTGAACGGGGGTCCCTCTCGTCTAGTCGGCTCATTTTGGAAGTTACTTCCGCAGGTTTCATCCCCTGCGGAGTCGTAAACCGGATCTTTGAGGAGTCTGCCAAATCCTGCTTGAAGACGTAATCCCTCCAAGCAGTTATATGAGGCTGAGACTTGCCTTTGTCCTTCCGTTGCATCAGATAATGATGGCTCGCCACCTCTTTGAAAATAGCCATCATCTTCGGTTCCTTCCTTTCCAGAACGACGATCTCTTCGTTTGAGGGGAAATATTCCTCGTACGATTCCGAGCCCCAGGGAAGCTTGGACACCTCGTACATCTCATGGAGGGCCAGTCCCAACTCCCCCACTGGAGTAAAGAAAGTGCCAGTCTGGGTATTAAACGTTTCCAAGAGCGCAAGAAACATATGCTTGTTGAGATCTACGCCGGCCTGTGTGGCACGGATAGCGGCCGTCAGCCCAATCTCTTTAAGCTCAGCCTTGAACTTCGATAACACCTAAAGGGTCAACTCGTCCCACTTCAGCATGTGGTGACACCAACCTTCAACCCTAAAGCCACCTTTCGGATACATAACCTTCGATGTTACACTACCAGAATAAGTCATTTTAGCGACGCCTAAAGACGTCGCTAAAACAACAATTTTCGTCGCTAAAAATATTTAGCGACGAAATTACCAACGTTTCGGACTGGTCGACAAAATGTAAGTCGTTGATCTTCTAAACGTCGCCAAACGTCGCAATTACCGACGTTTGCCGACGTATTTATACGTCGGTATAATGCCGACGTCTACCGTCGTGTCGTCGCTCTTTGCGGCGTAATATTTCGTGTCGCTATGAGTCGGTAAATTTACCGACGAATTACCGTCGGGTCGTCGGTGATTTAGTGACATGTACAAAGTCGCAAAGCATCGATAAATCCTGGGAATTCCTGGGGATAATTATCGACGTGCACCGACGTTTACCGACGTCCTCCGACATATATTGACGTCGCTAAACGTCGGTAGCCTAGATAATATTAATTATCTACCGACGTTTACCGACGCAAAATTACGTCGGAGGACGTCGGTACGTCGGTAAACGTCGCTAAATCTGCAAAAAAATAAAAAAATAATATACAGAATGTCCATTTCTCCCTGCAGTTTAAAAAGCCCATTTCTCACTGTAGAATAGGATCCAAACAATCACATAATGTCCATTTCTCACTGTACACAGGTTTCAGTCCCTATAACCAAGTCTACAACAATCACACAATGTCCGGTTCTCAGAACGGCTCAGAACACAACCCAAAATTCACACAATGTCCAAGTCTACAACAATCATTCTAGCAATGTCCAAATCTGTATCGTAAGACAAACTAAACATAATCAGTTCTATTTCACATGCTTAATTGCTAAGTATGGGAACGAATGGCTCAGAACACAACCCAAAATTCAATCTAGTATACATTAGTGTGAATCATCTATGTTCTGTACATATGGTGTAGTATATGTTCTTATCGTATCTAGTATCTGAGGGATATAACAGAATCAAGATGAACTCACATAATGTAATACTAAGACATCATCTACTACTATATAAGATATAGTGATAGGTTGTCGTATCATCATTGCCGAGGGATGAGGGTCGGAGGACAGTCAACTTTATCTACGGATACATAGTTTCTGCCTCGCTAGTCGAATGGCTTAATTGCCAAGTATGGGAATGAATGGCTCAGAACACAACCCAAAATTCATTCTAGCATACATTAGTGTGAATCATCTATGTTCTGTACATATGGTGTAGTATATGTTCTTATCGTATCTAGTATCTGAAGGATATAACAGAATCAAGATGAACTCACATAATGTAATACTAAGACATCATCATACTACTATATAAGATATAGTGATAGGTTGTCGTATCATCATTGCCGAGGGATGAGAGTCGGAGGACAGTCAACTTTATCTACGGATACATAGCTTCTGCCTCGCCAGTCGAATGGCTTAATTGCCAAGTATGGGAACGAATGGCTCAGAACACAACCCAAAATTCATTCTAGCATACATTAGTGTGAATCATCTATATTCTGTACATATGGTGTAGTATATGTTCTTATCGTATCTAGTATCTGAAGAATGTAACAGAATCAAGATGAACTCACATAATGTAATACTAAGACATCATCTACTACTATATAAGATATAGTGATAGGTGCTCGCCGGAGGGAGGAGAAGTGGCTCGCGGTAGAGGAGGAGGATTAGCGGCGCCGGAGGGAAGGGGGTCGGGCTGTCGTCGAGGTCGGGGAAGAGGGCCGAAAACAAAAAATTTAGGGAGAGGGAGAAATGAAAAGTCGAACCGAGAAAACCCTTTTTATCAGAAATTAGCGACGTCCGCAAATACGTCGTAAAGCGTCGGTATTCGTTTATTATTCGGCGATGTAATAATCTTTGTGACGCTAAACGTCGCTGAACTAATAAAACTAGCGACGTTTTCCGATAAATCAATGACGTTGGTTTTTATTACACTAAAGGTAGTCGCAATATGTCGTTGTTTGTCGCTATCAGCGACGTATTGTGACGCATACTTTCGGAGTCGCTATCAACGAATGGCTCAAAACACAACCCAAAATTCATTCTAGCATACATTAGTGTGAATCATCTATGTTCTGTACATATGGTGTAGTATATGTTCTTATCGTATCTAGTATCTGAAGAATGTAACAGAATCAAGATGAACTCACATAATGTAATACTAAGACATCATCTACTACTATATGATATACTGATAGGTTGTCGTATCATCATTGCCGAGGGATGAGGGTCGGAGGACAGTCAACTTTATCTACGGATACATAGTTTCTGCCTCGCCAGTCGAATGGCTTAATTGCCAAGTTTGGGAACGAATGGCTCAGAACACAACCCAAAATTCATTCTAGCATACATTAGTGTGAATCATCTATGTTCTGTACATATGGTGTAGTATATGTTCTTATCGTATCTAGTATCTGAAGAATGTAACAGAATCAAGATGAACTCACATAATGTAATACTAAGACATCATCTACTACTATAAGATATAGTGATAGGTTGTCATATCATCATTGCCGAAGGATGAGGGTCGGAGGACGTCGGTAAACGTCGCTAAATCTGCAAAAAAATAAAATACAGAATATCTATTTCTTCCTGCAGTTTAAAAGATAACCATTCCTCACTGTAGAATAGGATCCAAACAATCACAGAATGTCCATTTCTCGCTGTACACAGATTTCAGTCCCTATAACCAAGTCTACAACAATCACACAAAATATGAGAACGAATGGCTCAGAATACAACCCAAAATTCATTCTAGCATACATTAGTGTGAATCATCTATGTTCTGTACATATGGTGTAGTATATGTTCTTATCGTATCTAGTATCTGAAGAATGTAACAGAATCAAGATGAACTCACATAATGTAATACTAAGACATCATCTACTACTATATAAGATATAGTGATAGGTTGTCGTATCATCATTGCCGAGGGATGAGGGTCGGAGGACAGTCAACTTTATCTACGGCTACATAGTTTCTGCCTCGCCAGTCGAATGGCTGTAGGGACTATGTCCTGATCACCATGTCATAGTCCAATATAATCCAGAGATTGACACAGTTCTAATTCATATATTAGTCCAATACAAATAGTCTAATACAAAATAACCCAATACAAATAGTCCAATACAAATAAGTACTAATAGCTAATGAGAACCACGCTGCTCACGCAAACGCTCAGTGATACGTTCACACAACCACCTCGAAAAAGCGAGATTTTTGGCGCGAGGAGAGATGTCGTCCCTTGCAAGGACTGCATGAAGAGAACTCTCGGTATCACTAGCTGCCGGTGCTGGATGAATAGAACTCCCGGACTCAATAGCAACCGGTGCTACTTCCTTCTCAACTGTAGGAGGAGCCACCTCAGCATTCACTGTTTTCTTCAAACGACGTGCCGCTCCTCGGGTCATGGGTGCCATCTGGTAAGATCGATAGTCTCAAATAATATAATTGTAACATAAGCAAGCTAACTAAAGGAACCATCATGTAATTTGAGTACATTTTCGAAAGCCGATAAAGTATGAAAAATTCGATTTTTTCCCAAGTGTGAGAACGGATGGCTCAGAACACAACCCAAGATTTATTCAAGCATACATTAGTGTGAATCATCTATGTTTTGTACATATGGTGTAGTATATGTTCTTATCGTATCTAGTATCTGAAGAATGTAACAGAATCAAGATGAACTCGTATAATATAATACTAAGACATCATCTACTACTATATAGATATAGTGATAGGTTGTCGTATCATCATTGTCGAGGGATGAGGGTCGGAGGACAGTCAACTTTATCTACGGCTACATAGTTTCTGCCTCGCCAGTCGAATGGCTGCAGGGACTATGTCCTTGAGACAGTGAATATACACCATAAATCCAAACCCCATATTAACATTTACTAATCCAAATGGATGCAGGGACTATGTTCTTGCCTCTCCGGTTGGTTGTCGTATCATCATTGCCGAGGGATGAGGGTCGGATAACAGTCAACTTTATCTACGACTACATAGTTTCTGCTTCGCCAGTCGAATGGCTGCAGGGACTATAATAAGACACAATTCACCAAAGAGAACCATACTATAGAACTCACACTTTAAGACAATAGATGAAGGAAGACTTGTATGGAGGATCGATAGGGTTGAGCGATGTCATTTTATTCTAAAAAGAGAACCATACTGTAGAACTCATACTGTAGAACTCACACTTTAACACAATTCTACAAAGAGTTGTCATAGGGTGTTGAGCGATGTCATTTTATTCTTTTCTTTTTCTTCTTCTTGGGATTTTTGAGTATTGGATCTTGAGAGACATATATGCTAGAACTTACGAAGAATGGAGTACCATACTTCAACAAATAGATGTTGACTAATTGGTTCATATACTTGTTGTCTAAAATAAGTGTAGGAATGTTGCAAGGTGAAACAATATATCAAACACTATATCAAAACCCAAACCCAATATGCAAATCCAAATTAATACGAAAATACACAAGTGTATGTAGGGGATTAAGTATACAGAGGTAAAATACATATATATGCAAGCTTGGAGGTGTCCACGTGTCCAACAAATGGACACAAAGTATCCAAAACCTCATGAACATACTGTATCAGTGAACACATGGTCGTAATGTGTCTCCGTGTCCATTTTGGATACGAAAAACACCTCAATTAGGGTTAGGGTTTACCTTCAGTCTCCTCGCGGTGGTGGAGGAGGAGGAGGACAAGTTCGGTGGTGGAGGAGGAGGAGATTAAGTGTACAGAGGGTGTGAAATACTATATATGCAAGCTTGGGGGTGTCCACGTGTCCAACAAATAGATACAAAGTGTCCAAAACCTCACGAACACACTGTATCAGTGAACACATGGTCGTAATGTGTCTCCGTGTCCATTTTGGACATGAAAAACACCTCAATTAGGGTTAGGGTTTACCTTCAGTCTCCTCGCGGTGGTGGAGGAGGAGGAGGAGGAGGATCTCGCGGTGGAGAAGGAGAAGGGGCTCGCGGTGGAGGAGGAGGAGGAGGAGAACGGGCTCGCCGTAGGGAGGAGAAGGGGCTCGCGGTGGAGGAGGAGGATGAGCGGCGCCGGAGGGAAGGGGGTGGCTGTCGTCGAGGTCGGGGAAGAGGGGCGGGAACAAAAAATTTGGGGAGAGGGATAAATGAAAAGTCGAACCGAGGAAACCCTTTTTATCAGAAATTAGCGACGTCCGTAAATACGTCGCCAAGCGTCGGTAATCGTTTAATATTCGGCGACTTAATAATCGTTGCAACGCTAAACGTCGCTGAACTAATAAAACTAGCGACGTTTTCTGACAAATCAACGACGTTGGTTTTTATTACACTAAATGTAGTCGCAATATGTCGCTGCTTGTCGCTACCAGCGACGTATTGTGACGCATATTTTAGGAGTCGCTAAATCCAAAAATATTAGCGATATTTTAAGTCGACGTCGCTAATTTCGTCGCTGATATGACTTATTTTGGTAGTGTTAGCATCCGATTTGCAAAGGTCGAAGCACTAAAGGCAAAGGTGTCATTAGGGACCTCATTATAAAGGCTCCCAGGACACAAAGTTCGACAACTGAATGAAGGACCGGCTCGCGAGGCGGCCAAGGCATCCCTTTGATTCGAAGTAACATCAATCGAAAGAGTACCCCCCACTGCCCCTCCTTGAGAAGGAGTAAGTTCCCATGACATCCTTCTCTTGAAAGCTAAACGATAGAAGGCCGTCAGCGACAATTGGCGTTCGAGTTGTCGCATGTACAGCACCATGCCCTTCGCAGAGAAGAACCAGTCTTCTTTGATCTTCAGTATCTTCGCCTCGGTGGAGATCAGTCGGTCATCGAACAGAAAGGCAGGTTTCAAGAAGGTCACATCCTCGGACTCAGCAGATTCCAGCTTGCCACTCTCCATCATACTCTGGAGGAAAACAGGCGACTGATTCTGGATTTGCAGCATTCTCTCGGAAGGCTGATTCAGTAGGATACCAGCTTTCACGGGATTAATAACTTCCTCGTCGAAATCAACTCCCATTTGACAAAGAGAAGCATCCAGAAGGACTTCATTCAGCAAAGGGATAGTCATCGACACTGACACAGCAAAAACAAAAGTCAGGCAAGAAGCTTTAAGAAAACAAAGTGTGTCAAACAGCCTGGCGCATCATCGGGATTTAAACCCATGCGCGTCAGCATTGGAGCTTCGGTGCATCATCAGGGTCTAAACCCATGTGCGTTAGCAGTGAAGTTTCGGCGCATCATCAGGGTGTAAACCCATACGCGTTAGCAGTAAAACCACGGCACATAATCAGGGCCTAAACCCATGCGCGTCGACGGAATAGCCTCGGCCCATCATCAGGATAGAAGTCCATGCGCGTCGGCGGCAAAGAGTTAGGGCACAACGCTCAGCCATGTGCTCCAAACTCGTCTAAAAAGGTTGAAAGATGATACCCACCCGTCACCGCAGGCCGAACATAGGCCGGAGTCGCAATGGTGATAGGAACCGTAGGCCCCTTTCCCTTGCCAGCACCGCCACGAGGAGTCTTGGGAGTCATTTCTTGAAAGAAGGAAATTAGGTTTTTTCAAAAGAAGAACTCTAAAAGAAGAAAGCAAAGAACTCTCTCTTTCTCCATCTTACGCCTATTTATAGGCCCAGTCACACGCGTGAACCGATGAAGTGTGACCTCAGCCGCCGCCTCGGGTTCTGTGAGGAGATAACTGCAAATAAATCCAAAAAGATCATCATTAATCTTCTTGCTTATCGAAGCGTTATCATTTGCATTTACTGAGAGAAGCATGCGCCCCATTACTGATGCACGGAGTAATCATGCGCCTGAACAGCCACGCGCCCCATACAAGATGCCACCATGTTTCTTATTCAAAGTATTCCAAAACTTGACAAAAACTTTTGAAAAATTTGAAGGGGGTCTTGTAGAAGCATGGAATTTCAGGACCAGAAATCCTATGTGCCTAACATCACATGCGCCAGAGAGCTCAGATGAAGTACTTGGCACAGCAAAGCATAGACATTAAAAGAAGATTTTTATTTCATATAAAAGTCTATTACATGTCTTAAAAAGAGCTGTACAAAAGAAAATTTCTACAAAGAAAAGACCCTAAGTCTACAGCTAGGCGCAGCAACCACCATGCGCTCTCAAAACAAGCGCATCTCGCCATGCGCTCTCAAACAAGCGCATCTCGCCATGCGCTCTCAGCCAGGCGCATCCCTTCAGCAGCTCAGTTATGTGCATCCTCAGTTATGTGCATCCCTTTAGCAGCTCAGTTATGTGCATCCCTTTAGCAGCTCAGTTATGTGCCGCCCTTCAGCATCCCAGTCAGGCGCATCATGAAGTGTCAACATATGCACCATCAAATGCTTCGACTAATGAAATATTTAATGAGCAGAATGAGGGTAGGCAATCAACCCTCTAGGAGGAAGAGCTCTTCAAACTAAGGAAGAGAAGAGCACCGCAATCGACCCGCGGCCAAAGGAGCAGCTTTCAACCCAACCAGAATGGGCAACACCCACTAGTAGGAGGAGGAGCTCTCCCAAAGCCCAAGGAAGATGATCGGAGCACCGCAATTCCGATCTACGGCTCTTTCAGTATAACAGAGGCGAGGCTCGAATATTCCGATCTTTGGATGCAACAGGCATCTTCTGTCTGCCTCAGAAGCCCTCGACTCTGACTTTTGGATGTAACAGTCACCTTCAAGTGCATCAATAAAGACAATACATTGCATCTTCACCCTCGGGAGCATCTCATCAACAGAATGTGCTCGAGCAAACAAGTTCATTTCGGGAGGACGTGAGAGAACGAGAAGCAAACTCTCTCCATGCCACTATTTATAGGCCGGGCAAATCAAACCCATGCACCAAGTGGCGGGCTCTCCAAATCCTGTGCAATGAATTTGCATTAAATGGTGATGAATCTGACGCTTCGAATTCAGCCTAGTCAAAAAATGGCTATTTAAAGCACTCGAAGAACGTAACAGTCGGGCCCATAAAGACGTGTCATGCAAAGCGGATGCGCCGGCCAGACCGCGCATTATACTAATGTGCCCATCAGCACCAAGCACCATACGAAGATGCGCCCCATGCATCCCCATGCGCCTAGTGGAACCGATAGATGCGCCCACTCAACAGCCTATCACCAGTCAATAACATTAAATGCTGAAGTCTGACAGAGTTGGCAGCACGTCCCCCGAGGACTGAACAGTTGACAGCTTTTTCAGAGAAGACGAAGCGTCGTCGATGTCAGCATCATCATTGCTTCCTTTCGGCGGTTACAAGCCACGTGGCTGCCCAACCATTTCGTATGCGCCTCCGCAGCCATGCGCCCAAATCTCTGCATACGCCTCAAAAGCCGTGTGCCTCAGACTTTTTTCTGATCCCTAAAGACAGAAGTAAATTCACTACTGAAGCCCCTCATGCACCTCAAAAGCCATGCACCCCGACTGGTTCGTGACTCCTAAAGGTTACGAGCCAAAGCCTCCTCATACGTCCAATCCCAGGCGTATCCTATCAGATCACTCTCTACCAAATCCGAGATCTTCGAGCCATGGACCTACGACACGTGTCCTTTGACTTGATTCAGCCTATGAAGGGGTGCTAATCACCCAAGATCTCAGCAACTGAAAGATCCTCTCTATTGCTACGTGTCAGCTCTGTCGCAGCCCACGACAGCAAAAAGGAGGGTTCAACTCCTCAATCAGAGCGCATCGCCCATGTGTCTCCATCAGCAACCACCACGTGGCATCCCCGCGTACAGGCGCATCCTACATGCGTGTATGAGCAGCCAGCCTGCAAAATATAAATAGAGGGATCATTTTCTTCTTCCAGAGAGACACACACATCGCACAACCACTGCATACATATACAGAGAGGCAGATACAGAACTCAACATCTTCCTCCTCTCTGTAAGCTCCAGCACCCAGAGCAACTCAGACCTTCAGAGAACCGAGAACCGTCGTCAGATCGTCAACGGAGTCAACGCATTACCACTCGCTCCATCAGCATAAGGGACCCAGATAAACAAAAGTGTACTCCTAGGACTATGTCTAAGTCCTACATTGTAACACTGTTCTGTTTGTATTAAAATTACATCAAAAGATTTTAATGGCAAACAGTGATAAGATGTACTGAATTTGAGGCAAGTCCCCAAACTCTCTTGCATACTCCTCTAAAAATATGAAGTAAATCTAGAATCTCGATCCGACATAATGCTGATTGGTACTCCATGTAGTCGTACTATCTGTCTCATATACAAATCTGCCAGAATCTTCGTAGATTATCCAACTCTGAAGGGCAAGAAATGAGCCGACTTGGTGAGTCGATCCACGATGACCCAAACTACGTCTTTCCCTTTGGGGCTCCTCGGGAATCCAGTAATAAAGTCCATTGTGATATGTTCCCATTTCTACTCAGAAATATAACGTTGTTGTAATAGTCCTGCAGACCTCCGGTGCTCGGCCTTGACCTGCTGACAGACCAAGCATCTCGCTACTGATCGAGCGATCTTTCTCTTCATTCTATGCCACCAATAATGCTGACGCAAATCCCTATACATCTTCGTACATCCGGGATGAATAGAATATATCAAGCTATGCCCCTCAACCATCAACTTCTGGCATAGCTTTCCACTCAAAACGCATAGGCGATCTCTACACTTCAATGTCCCATCCTCGTGAATCCGTAGCCTGTCTGCTCGCCGGCCTTGGTCCTCTCTCAAAGTCTCCTGAATCTCGTATCTGTAGGTAGAGCGGTGTCACATCCCTATTTTGGAAAATAGGTATATGACCGTGTTTGATATTTTGCTAATTTTAAATTCGGTATTGTTTAAATTATAATTATTTTTTTGGACTTGTGTTGCCTTACTTGTTTAGGCCTGACATTTTATTACTACTTTTATTCAATTATTAATATTATTTTATTATTATTGGGGTGAATATGGTTAGCTTTATTAAATTGTTTCCATTATTATTATTATTATTATTAAAACTAACCTACCCCCCCAAACGTAACCCTCTCTCTCTCACCTCTCACTCACTCAGCCGCACCCTCCTCCTCACTCTCAGTCTCTCCCGTTCTCCTCTTTCCCTCCCGACCTCCGTCGACCGCCACCGCCATGGTTGCCTCCACCACCAACACCGCCCCACCACCATACACCACTTCCACCGCCACCGCCCTCATCATTATCGTCGTTTCCCTCCACTGCCATCTCCATGGCCGGCCACCACCGCCTCCATGGCCTTCGCGACCACCGCCATCCTTGTCGTCATCGTCTTCCTTCTCCTCGACGACGGCGAGGCCCTCTGCTGCTACTGCCATTCGTCTCCTCTGCCGACGAGCCGACCGACCCGTCGAGCTACCCCGATGGCTCCTGCAGCTCCTCTGCCTCCTCATTTCTACTTCTCGACGACCAGCGCCAGCCCGTCGCGGCTTCCCCTCCGCTGGCGAGGGATCTCGACTGTTCCCCTCTTTGTCTCCTCCCTCCGTCGGAGACCCGACCTGTCCGGGGTTTCTCGACGGCTCCTCTGTTGCCCCCTCTTCCTCTTCTCTTCCTCGATCTGCATGTCTCGGGACACGTGCTATCTCGACCAGTATGCTGCTTCGTACAGTATGCTTGTCTCAAGCAGCGCACCCTCGTTTGGTGCACCTCTCATTCTTTGTGCCGTCTTGGGACACGTGTACATCGGTGTACATGTTTCCTCATTTTGCTTGTACCTCGATCCAAGTGCTGCCTTGGGCAGCGGGACACCTTGAGCCCCGTGCTGCCTCGAGCAAAGTGCCATCTCGGTTTGTACGTCACCTCGTTTTCGTGTCCCGACCTTTGTATCCTTCTCGATTCTCGTGCCGCTCTAATTCGCATGCCCGTACCGATTTACGTGCTGCCTCGGTTTGCATACCACTTTTGGACTCTGTGTCGCATTAATTTGTGCCTATGCATTGATTTGCGTGCAGTATTGAATTGCGAGTCACATTGTATCTTATATTGCCTCAATTTGCGTGCCCTTCTCGATTTACGTGTCATATTGATTTGTGCGCTATCTTGATATTTGTGATTTCTTCGATCTACGTACATATCTCGATTTACATGCATATTATGTCTCATGTTCATCTCGATCTTCGAGTCATCTCGATTCTCGTACGTGTCTCGATATGCATGCACGTGTCGATTTGTGTGTCCGTGTCGATCTGTGTGCCTCGATTTTCGTGCCAGATCCTTGTGCTGTTTGTGGAACCTACACGGTATAGCCTCCTGTCATCCATCATGATTTCCATTATTATTTTATTAATATATTCTAATGATGTTTTTATGTGTGTTCTGAGGACCTCGATTGGCGTGCCACCTTGGATCGCGATCGTCGGAGACTTGCTTACCTAACTGGGCCTTCTAGGCAAGTATTCCTTGCTCATCGATGGCTCTTGCCCTCTCTCCTGGATTTTATTGCATTTAATTAATTATAATTGTAAATGCATAACCATGAGTAGTGTAGCATAGTAGTAGAACTATCATGATGATAACCTAGGATAGCTTAGTTCGATACCGATTTACGACCGTATCGGACAACTCAGATGAGTCATCCACACCTCCGAGGACACGACCACGACTCACATGTATAGATTGTCCATGCCCCGTATCCGGCTCGCAGTCGGATAACGGCTTGGCTAACTGTTTCTATGAATTTGCTTGTGGTTTGGATATGACGGTGGGTCTGTGATGCGCCCTGTGTGGCGGTTCTGTTGCATGTGTTGGCTTGGCATCCAGTACGCATCGTAGTGCTGCTGGAGGCCGAGACTTAGTATTTTCGGCTATGGTTTGGTTTCCAATACGCATTGTAGTGCTATTGGAACCCGGGACTTAGTATTCTCGATCTGCGATTCTGCGGCGGGTTATGCCGAGTGGATTTAGCCCCAATTCGCAGGGAGCTCCCGTTCAGAAATACAGAGGAGACTCTGCCAAATTTTTCCAGAATTCTCGGTCAGAAATTGGGTTCGAAGAGTTGGGCAGAACCGTTCCTTTGGTTTGCTGAACCAGCCTCCTGCAAGTTTATCGTAGTATAGTATGCCTGATCCCAGTACCTGCTAGGTAGACTCATGACTAGATTAGTCGCCTAGACCTTGACCTGTCTTGTCCGTCGGATAGCGTAAGGAGCACGATTCTACTCAGGAGACGGTCTGCAACCCTGGTTCATTTGGTTTAAGGGTTGTGGATCTGCTCCAGAGTGGTTCATGTAATCATTGCCATTTTTTAGCGGCATTAATTAATAAACTCTTATACCCTCTCTAGGAGTTATCCTAGTATAGCCAGATAGGGCTGACAGTTGTCTTATGTATCAGAATTATGACCTTAGGAATATTTAGATTATGAATTATTGGAGGATTGAGCTGGATTAATGTATTGGAATACTCATTGGATTCCTGGAGTTTGATTATTGTGCGAATGTTTCGCGGAACGAAGAAGATACCGAGGATTTCGATATATGATTTTTACTCGACTTCCCAAATGCCCAAAACCTGGTACCATTGTTGTATCCTGATAGTTGGGAGACTTAGTTGCTGATGGCCTGTGATCATTGACTCGGAGGATTCTTGTGAGCCAGAGGGCCTAACATTGTCTATAGTGATTAGCCTAGTACCAAGTGATCGTATTTTCCTGATATGATATTTATTCCATCGGGGATGGAAAGACTATTGATAGATTGATCCGGTGGGTAGACCGACTTGATGATTAGAGCTGTAGACCCCCATGTGTACTCGAGATGATATTATAGTAGAGATTTCGTCCATGTACTTGACCTGATACCCCTGCTACGAGGTGGACAGAGGATTTAATGTGATTGACCGATTGACCATGTTCCTGACTTGACTGCTTGTACCCGTGCTGGTATTACTCTATGTATACACTGAGGTGTTATCCTACATGTGCACTGAGGTGCTATTCTATGCGTGCACTAAGGTGCTACATGATTCTATGTGTTATATGGCAGTACATTCATCTTCCAGCATGGACATGGTAGTTGGCCTGTAGTTTTAGCGTGGTTAGGACTGATTGACTGCTTACTGCATTACACTAAGAATGAATCCAGATTTGAGACTTTAGGTGTCGAGGTGGATTCGTACTTAATGTACCCGTACTGAGGTACGACATCTAGGAGGATGAGCATGTGACCACGCCATGTGATTCCAGATAAATATAGGGTTAACCTAGGCAACTAAAAATGGTAGAAGCATTGGGGAGAAGCAGAATCTCGAGATCGTGTATGCCAGCCGCCACAGGTGTTATGATTACCTGTCTAGCGCAAGGCTGACCGCCCCGGATATTGTTATTGTCCGTAATAGCGGATGGCAGCATTCGACTACTATATGTACTATCATATGATTGATCTGTTTCACACGGTTGCCTTTGAGTGACCGGTGCTTATCCATGTGCTATGCGTTATTATTTGGCCTCGTTAGTCCGGCTGGAGATAGCACGATCTGAGGATTCTGATATTGCATTGTTGGGGTAACCCAACCTCCACATAGATAGCCATAGACATTTGAGTGGCTGCTTATCTAAATTGTATGGCTTATTGCTTGCTAAGCTGGCTGGCACGTAACGCTGTCCCGACGTGGTAATTCATTTCCTTGTTCTTATTTGATGTAAGGGTGGGTTACTGTTCCGATGACAGAATACGAGTTCCAGTTGGCGATGCAAGCATTAATGGTTATTAGGATGACTGTGATGATTGTTGGTTACTTACGTATTAGTTGTTGGATTACTACCTTATATTCTGTGTTCGTGCGTTGGTACCGCACGAACCTTTACCCTCATTATTGTTGTTCATACATGCTATTCCTATCATATATTATATTATGCTGATTTTCTTCATCTGTCCTTGAGCCTTCCTTTCTGGTACTTGCTGCGGTTGGCCTGACCAACCCTAGATTGTTCCCAGATTGCCAGTGACCGATCCTATGGATCTTTCAGACTTGACTTGTAGGACGTGCTTCAGTTCCTGACCATGTGGGAACTGTGTGGGAAGGTATTCTTGTCTACATTATTTCTTATTATAGACTTTCTGATTATCATATGAGTATTTTTGCTTTTCATATGATTATTCTTCTTGCTGTTATTTTATTGATTATTGCTTGTGGATATGAGATCAGATTTAGGCCATAGACTACTTGCATGCTAGGATACCCAACAAGATTGACACCCACGATCGTTGTATGACGTCTTCATACCTTATGCGGTGTAGCTGGCCTAAGTCCGTCCCCGTATTTTGGTACTAGGGTATGACAAGCGGCCTTGATTCTCTCAACCAAAGAAGACTGTACCCCAAGGGTAGATAACTGTCCATCCATATCTAATAATACGACCTCTATTCCCAACTCTGAGAGATCCTCCAATAAATGATGCTGAGTCGTCAAAAAAAATGTCGTGGGCTTCCTGCGCAAAGCATCAGCCACGACGTTCTCCATGCCCGGATGGTACTGTAATTCGATCTCAAAGTCTTTCATCAACTCCAGCCAGTATCTTTGTCTCATGTTCAGCTCCTTCTGCATAAAGACGTACTTTAGACTCTTGTGATCAGTATAAATATCTCTACCCGCTTTCCATAAAGATAGTGCCTCCATAGCTTCAGTGTAAATATCACTAGAGCTAGCTCCAAGTCGTGCGTCGGGTAGTTCTTCTCATGTACCCTCAACTATCTCGATGTGTAGGCCACAACCTAGTCATGATGCATCAGAATGCATCCTAATTCGCTCCCGAATGCATCGTTGTACACCATAAATCCTCTAAATCCTGATGGAAGAGTCAAGATAGGTGCTGAAGTAAGACACTTCTTTAACTTATCAAAGCCGTTTGAGACTCCTCCGTCCAGATGAACTCTTGATCCTTACGCGTCAAACGTGTCATAGGCTTAGAAATTCTCGAGAAGTTTCCTACGAACCTCCGATAATATCCGACAAGTCCGAGAAATCTCCTAACCTCCGTAACTGATATTGGTGCAGGCCAAGTCTTCACTGCTGTAATCTTCTCTGGGTCTACTGCTAGTCCATCCCCAGTAATGATATGCCCAAGGAAAGATACCTTGCTCAGATAGAACTCATACTTACTGAGCTTGGCATAGAGTATTTCCTTTCTCAATGTCTCCAACATGATCCTGAGATGCTCCCCATGCTCCTCGTGGATCTTGGAGTACACCAAAATGTCATCAATGAACACCACCACGAACTTGTCCAAGTACTGCTGGAATACCTTGTTCATCAGGCTCATGAATACAGCTGGCACGTTGGTTAAACCAAACGGCATTAAAAAAACTCATAGTGTCTGTACTTCGTCCAAAAGGCTGTCTTCGAAATGTCCTTTTTCCGAACCTTGATCTGGTGATAGCCTGAGTTGAGATCGATCTTCGAAAACACACAAGCACCGCTCAATTGGTCAAACAAATCGTCTATACGAGGTAAGAGGTACTTATCCTTCACAGTTACTGCATCCAGCTTCCTGTAGTCGATGCACAAGCGTACTGATTCTATCCTCCTCCAGCACGACAAGACTGGAGATCCCTAAGGTAAAACACTTGGCCAAAATAAAATCCTAGTTCTCTAGCTCTTATACCTGGACCTTCAGTTCCTATAAACTCATACTCCTACTCGAGTTTGGACATCTCTGGTTTTCCAAAATACTGTCCTTTTCTATGACTAATGGTCCCAACTTATTATCTAATTCTTCCACAGGTTTCTTCTAGCATTTGCTTAAGCCTTACAGTTAAATTCTACCCCCTTACTTGATCTTTGTAAATTTATTCCCTTATAACCTTTATCACTTAGTCTAGGTTCCATCCTAAAATACTCTCCTTGTACTACTATACCAATATTCGTCTCCATTACAATTCTATTTCATCTTTCCTTTCCCTTTATCGTATAAGTAATCTCATCATAAATTCTTGTTGAGTTTTGCTCTCTTTATAGTTCCATTTTATATATCAGCTTTTATTGGTATCATTTCTTAATTCTCAATCTAATTCGCGTTCCTTTGACCAAACGTCCCTATATAGTACTACCTATATGGGTTTCCCAAATAGTATTATCCGTATATGTTTATCTCTTCTAACCATAAGAATAATTTCATCCTATATTCATCCTTTTATACCCCAAGTGTATACCTCTAATTGAATCTAGTTGTGATCCGATACTATCTTTGTAAAAGTTCATGCCCATTATTACCTTCAGGGTTTGTCCTAGGTACAAAGTCACACTATTTCATCCCAGTTAGTCCTCTTCGTAATCCTAGACTTAACTTATGTCGTATATCAGATCAATGCATTTCCTAAGGTCGTATTCCTTGACTTGCTTCTTTTCCTTCTAAGTCATCGTAGTATAATTGTAAAACTTTATCTAATCATGACATTAGATAACCTTATCCAAAGTGAAAACCTTTTTTTTTTCTTTTTTGTGGTCTATTTCATAGTTACTCATCCAACTATAGATTATAACTAGCCACAACATCTAGTTGTGCATTTATAATCATTCCATAAATTTTTGAATTGTTACCATCAAGCAATCCTTCTAGCCTCCAATATTTCCAAATCACTTCTAATTTAGGCTATGGGTAGGGTCCATTTCGTTCCAGCTTCCTACTGTTAGGTTCAAATCTTACACTAAGTCTTGTACCCTCAATATATTCTAGCTCAAATATCTAGAAAACATCTAGTATAATCTTCTCTACTTAGGTAACCATCCTCTCACAATTATTCCGTCAAGTATGCCTTCTTCATCTGCTTCTGGAGGAAAACACCACACATAAGAGTTCGTCGCTTCGAATAGGAAGATGTGAGGAAACAATGATAAAGAGTTCAAGAAAGGTATGATCGAATACAAATACGAGGTTCAACAGCGATACTGAAGACCAAAGAAGTTTCAATAGCAGTTGCAAATTGAGTTCCTAACACAATTATCATTACGCATGCTCGCTCGGTACAATATCGTAACCGAAACGATAAATCAGACCTGCATGGGCCACCACAAAAACCATGTCACGCCCCAGTCTCAAATACACGAGACTAGGCCACGTGGCAATGGCCAGCTACGTATCCAAGTGGACTTCGGTCCAAAATCTAATACGCATATCTGTCCTAGATTTGTGTAGCTCTCTCAATGACAGGTTTATATCTTAATCCACGGAACAAGAACATAAAGAATAAGAAATACGAGAAACAATCTGCAGCCTAATAATCATATTGCCCGAAGCCTGAATAGACTCGAAAGGAAGAATATGAGTCTATAAATACTATGCTATAACGACAGAAAATAAAACATATAAACTACGAAAGAATGAATACCTGTAAAGAGTACATACATGGATATAACGGAAGCTCATCAACAATCCAGCAAGGTTCTCTGTAGTCCTTATCGTCTAAATCTGGTAAGAAAATCAGGTCCTCGGCAGGACGCAATAAGGTACATAATATACAAGCCAGGTGTACGACAATAATGAATGAATAGATAAAGTAAACTAGGACTGATAAAGTGGGTTAATCTAACTTAACCAACTAAATGACATTGTAATTTGAGAACATCACTCAAACACGCGGACTGTCATGGTGTAATCCGGAGTTCTAGAACGGAACTTCGGTAACTATGATGAATTCGCAGTTTTGGTAAGGAGCTGTGGTAACTATGAATATCCGAAGCTCTAGGAAGGAGGCAACGGTAACAATATAGAAAAGTAGCCCAAGCGCACAGTGTATGTTCTCCTCGCCCATGTGACTTTATGAATCGTATCTACGAGATGCTCGGTCAAAACCTCTAGCTAGGAAATTGAGTCATAAAAGTAATACAGTACAAAAATATCAAGTCATCATCCTAGAATCAACACGGACTTCCGTATACCAAGATGTAGTCAAGTACGGGATCCATCAGTAATGTAGTGTCACATGAACATGTCATAGGGTCTGATGTACCCCACAACGAATTATCACAGTAACACAAATGTGAATATCTAATAACGATACCCGATAGTACTAACGTCCATTGGCACCCGAATGTGATTTGGACGCGAAGTCCCGAACACGGCCCTAGGTGATATACGTCGACATAACAAAATAAATATTTAAATTATAGATATAGAAACTGAAGTACAAGAATGGCAATGTACATTTGCCTGGTTCCGAAGGCTGAGAAGAAGTAACTAGTCCAACGTCCAGATCCGAAGAGCCAAAAGGACATAGAGGAAAATTTTAGGACTCATTTAATTAACCAGATATTCTATCTTATAGAGGAGAAATAAACTTGGTTTTAAAAAAAATTAAATAAGGAAAATTATGCTATTTACAAATAAAAATCCTTTTTAATACTTATATCGTGTTTGTAGGCATACTAACATCAATCCTGCAATATCATTTCAACACACTATTATAAAATATACTTCCCAATTTGCTCTAAGTTTTAGACTACAATAGTGCACACTTTTTTACATACATCTATTTCATTACCTCATTCCTTTAATTTAGGTTCACAAATAATATACCCAAGTTTCTCTCCTCCATATTTAGTACGTAACAAATAAACATATATCAATGATTCTTCACAACAGGACCACTCACCATTCCCTTTCTTCACTTCACACATAACAGTCTATTACCAACATAGAGTCCCCTCTCCTACTTCTAGATTTTTGTTCTGCCAACACACCATTTCATTCATTCCCAAATATCATGCTCTTTCACTCATGTTGTTTGCATAACAACTATGTATAGGAAGCAACAGTTTATGTTATGTATGCACAAGACAGATATCCTTATGAATACACAACAGTTTGCATCCAATCCAAAGGAAGATTCCAGGCAGTCCATAGTACTCTCCTTCATGTTGTGTTCATTTACACTCTCACATGTGTTTTGTTCCATATTTTTAATACACAGTTAGCAATCTATAAGGTATCAGTAAAAATCCCTCTATTGTTTCTTATAGCACATGTATGACTTCCTAAATATTAAACCTTACAAATGGGCAGGAGACCCAGCATTGCATTTTCATCTCCAACTGCTACTTCTTCCTTCTAACCAAGTATAAGATCAATAGTGACACACCATATCATATCATTTACACATATTTACATCTACACCCATCAACTCCTTCCTCGGTGCCTACAACATAGAGCCTAACTACAACTTCTCCTACTCATGCCTAGACAAGTTAAAACAAGAACTCAAGTTGTAGTTTACTAAGTAATTCCCTTACATATCTATGCATGCTCTCATTGTTAACATAGTTCAAATTTCTACACATGAATCATTCGATAGGAAGTTTGGATTAAAGGGGTTATAGCAAGAGTGTACCAGAGGGAGTTCACATCTAGATGAAGGCACCTACCACAGCACGTTGAGGCTGGCGCCTGTAGTTTCCCAGCATCGAGCGGTATACATGGACGAACGAGGCGGTGGTGATGGCAAGTTCGGGGATAGCCATAACATGTCGTACACGCATGGAGATGCTAGTACAGTCACTCTACGCCCGATTAGATTGGTTGACGATGCACAGGGTACAACCTCGACGACTGCGTCGATCCTCCCACACGGAGGGGTCGACCCATGTCTCGACGACGGCTTCGCCTGCGGCTGCACGTCAGAGAGGGTGCTACTACCCACCTCGTGGCGGTGAGGATCATGACAAACGGCTCGGGAAGCTCGGTGAATCTAATCGGGCGAGAGAGGGAAGAGAATGAGAATGAGGGTTTATATAGGGAGAGAGGGAACTCAGTTGGCGGGTAGGGTTTAGATTCAATGGAGAGAGGGAAGACACTACTAAAATAAGGCAAATTACCGACGTCAGGATAAGTCGCTAAATAATGAAAATTCGTCACTAATAGGAATTAGCGATGACTTTAGCGACGAAACATGAAGGTCGCGGAAAAGCTAGTCGCAGATGACAATTTCATCGCCTTTCGTCGATGTTTGCGATGTCACAACCAATGTCGCTAGGACATCGCAAATTAGCGACATATAGCGCCATAACAGTACGTCGCCAAATCAGTGACGTAGTACGACCACTTAGCGACGTCATTTCTTTTATGTGATGACATGGCATGCCTGCCACGTCAGCAGTGTAACGACGCACATCGACCAAATTAACGACGTCATCTCTCTGCCACGTCAACTACTGAGCGACGGATAGCGACGTAACGGCACTAATTAGCGACGGATCTATACGTCGCAGATCATCGCTATACGTCGCAGATATTATGAAAAAAAATTAAAAAATATGATTGGTATTTTTGTTATGTTGTGTGTCTGTGTTTACAGTGTGTGTGAAGTACAGTGTTCGAACAATCGACAGTTTCGCTTACTGTTCAATGTTTTATCTTGGATAGAAAGAGCAACAGTTCAGGATGCACTTCTCAGAGCTTCCTCTTCACGTCCTTCACCTTCTCGGATCCTTTACGATGTCCCGAGAAAGTGAGGATGTGAAAATAAAGCTCTTAGAAGTACACCCTGAACTATTGCTCTTTCTGTCCAAGATAAAATATATAACAGTAATCTAAACTATCGATGGTTTCGAACACTATATTTCACATACACTGTAAACACAGACACACATCATCACAAAAATACACATTATATTTTTTAAATTTGGGCAGCACCTCCTTTGTATATCAGATCATCGCTTATAATCCAGCGTAGGCATATTTGTCATCCTCGTCGAAGATATCATCATAATTAACAGTCTCCCATCATAACAGTCTATAACCAATAGATGAATAACAGTCTCCCATCATAATAGTCTACAACCAATCCAAGTCTCACAACCAATAAAAGTCTCACAAATAGAGAAACAAGTGTATCACTAACATATGATAAAAAACAAATAAAATCACAAAGGACCCCGGCTGCGCATCTAGGATAAAATGATGTCGTACTGCTCCTGTGTGAGCTGTACAACGTCCGGAGGCAGTGGAACGTCTGGAGTCTGCGCCATCGATGGACCGGAAGGACGTATCTGCTCCAGCTCTCGCAGTCGATCACCATGCGCAGCAAGGGTACGCACCATCCTCTAAGTACTCTCCTCAAGAGAAGTATGTAGCTGGGTGAGTGAGACAGTCACGGACCTCTACGATCCCTCCAGCTCGACCTGTCTACGCTCTATGTGCTCCGTAGACTCGGTGAGCGTGTGCAAGCTACTAGCTGTAGCCTGCTGCAGACTCATCAGCTCCTGTATACTGTGTTCGATCGTATCAAATCGTCCGGTGATCATCGGATCGTCGGATCGTCGCTCTGCGGTATGGTGATAAAAAATATGCTGCTGCAACTCGCGACGCAGCTCGTCGATCTGACAACCAATATCCTGAGCTCGTGATGATGCCTACGAAGCTGGAGACTGCACACTGACAGAGGGGGCCTGGGATGACTCTGAAGCCAAATAGGCGTCGTAGGATCCTGTACCGTATTACGTACCCTTCTGAAGACCACCAACGGCGGTCATCCAAAGGTCGTCCGACGATGGAGCTGTAGGCGGCTGGGAGGACGTACTAGCCCCACCCTCTACTGGTGCACTAGCAACAGCAGCCACCTCCTCTTGTAGCCGAAGATACTCGGCCTAGAACATTGTTTGCTAACGTCTAAGTGTTTGCTAAATTCTATATTGATATCTATTTTCCTGTTTTCTAAATTATAGTAAATTAATATAAAGAATAGAACGTACATATGCCTGCGTCGCCCTCTCGTCAATAAACTCTCCAGCCCTCCGATGGGTGACCAGGAAGACGGTCACCATGTTGGGGTCCTCGTCCTTTTTTACCTGTTAAAATATATTATCTATTATTAGTATTAAACATTCTATCCAACTATATATAAAATGATGTCCTGTAAAGGAAATGTACCAGACGACGTTAATGCTCTGTCATAGGAATGGAACTACCACACCACTTACTGGCGCTCGACCGCGCCACCTTGGCCTTGTCAGACCACTCCTGGTACCTGGCCTCGCCGAATCTAGCCTTCATCGCAGTCCACTGCTCTGGCGTGATCCAACCATGGATCAGCTTTCCGGAGCGATCACGAGACTTCTGGTCGTTGATCGCATCACGGATGAGCTTGCCTGCGATGGCAGAAAATTAAGCCTCAATCTTCGCCGTCCAGTCATGTGGTGGATAGAAATAGGTCCTCTATAAGAAGTAAAAAAAGAAAGAATTGTATAATATACACAAATGATTATTAAAATTTAAAAATAAACAAATTTTTTACCTTGAAGTGGGCCAACCAAAAGGCCTTCCTATCTGCGGGAGCATCTGAGTAGTTAATCCAAGGCCCACCATAGTTCTGCCTCAGAAATAACCTCAGCTGTCTCTGTACTACAGGAGGACAATATCTATACAATAATAAATTTCATGAATATATATGTACATATAATCATTTGAGAAATATATATTAACTAATTAACTTACTTCGTAGGCCCGTCCGTCCAAATCTCCATACGCGTCTCGTTCGGGGGAGCGCATGGAGGGTCGCTCTCACCTCCTACCTGACCAGGATCAGTCTGATCGCCGTCCTCCATATGCTTGACGTCGTCCTCCATATGCTCGGCGTCGGCTCTCCCCATGGAGCCGTCGGCAGGAGAAATGCTAGACGCATGAGGAATGCTACACGCAGAAGGAATGCTGGACGACGAGGGAGGAGTCGCCAACCTGCTGGAACTGCCCTGTCCCGGTAATGGACCAGGAACAGAACGGTATACCGGCTTACTCGGAGATGAGGATGAGGGTACGGAATCGAGATCCCCAACCCGACGCACACGGGACTGCCTAACAGAATATCCTCCGCGTCGTCCTCCTGGTCTAGTCATACCTGATAATAACATATTACAATAAAACAAATATACATATTTATATGATAGACATCACAGATTTTTGAAAAATATTATAGTCACAAAAGTGTCACTAAAGTGTCAAATATGATGATAAAATAAACGTACAGATTTAATCCTCTTCTGAAAATTTATTTTATTCATTTAGCTCTTCTTCTTCTTCTTCTTCTTCTTCTTCTTCTTCTTCTTCCTCCTCTACATCTTCACTTTCATCTGCATCTTCCTCTTCAGATAATTCTACTTCTTCTACACAATTAGACGTGCAATGAGGAACTTCCGTCGTGTCCACTTCTATAATATTTGTTAAAAGAGGTAGTTTATCCTCTTGATAAGCTATATCGTCAACATCAAGGTATTTCTAGCTTTGGTCTTGCATACTGCCCACCAGTCCGACCTTGTTGTTTCCTGTTTAGGATAACTTGTGAAGTACACGAGCTGAGCCTGACTTGATAGGACAAATGGTTCATAGGCTTGATATCGACGCCGATAGTTTATATCCACAAGACCGTGCTTGTCTACTTTCCAACCTTGACCTTCAATCGGATCGAACCAATCACACTTGAATAACAAAATCTTAGCAGGCTCTATTCCATAACTATATGTCAGCTCCACAATCTCCCGTAGGACGCCATAGAAATCGTTGTCCGCATCAACATCTTTGTAGTTCGAAGATCTGATACACAAACAACTATTTTTGGTGGAATCGAGATCCACAAAGTTGTCTCTGATCGGGCAAGTCGTTGACTTGAACCTAAATCCATTCACACAGCAGCTTGGCCATATTTTTGCAGTATAAATTGGTCCCTTGGCTAGCGTTCTAATAGACTCATTCTCAAGTCTTGCGTATGGACGATCGACCTAAATACCACGAAAAAAGAAATTAAGCTCATTCTCAAGTGCATATACAGAAAGGTAATTACAGAGTTCTCAAGTCTTACATATGCACTCAACCATGATGGGAAATAATACCTTATTTCTTGTTTCTTCTTCTGTTATGTGTGGCCTACCTGACCTCACATCATCATTAAATATGCTAAAAACAACATCGTTCAATTAATATAATAGTATAATAATCAACACTATTAAAATAATTTAGACATATTAATTACTTACCCCTCCAGCTTTTCAACTTCATCCTCGTCGCAGTTGAGTAATACATACACCTGAGCAACCCTTAGCTCATCATCGTTCAGATATCTCTTCTTTATTTTACCCGATGGCTTTCCTGGAGCATGAATACCTTCAGTATTGTATCATTACATTCATGATCTCCGTCGTCATTTCTGGAAGCTCTCATTCTATTAGTTGCAACATGAGGCTTGAAATACATCGAACAAAAGTTTGTAATCTTCTCGAGAACATAGGCTTCACAAATAGAACCCTCGACCCGTGCCTTATTTTTACCTTTCTTTTTAGGTGATTCAAATGTCACTCGAATGGGTACATCCATCGATATTCGACGGGTCCACCAATACGTACCTCATAGGAAAGATGAATCGGCAAATGCTCCATAGAGTCGAAGAATCCAAGAGGAAACACCCTCTCTAGCTTGCACAGTGTTACCGTAATTTTCTCTTGCTTTTCCAGACGATCAACGAGCAATTTCTTAGAACAAAGATCCCTGAAGAATATGCTAAGCTCCGTCAATGGATCCTAAACTGCCTGCGGTAAGAATTCCCGAAATGCAATCGGAATTAACCTCTCCATGAATACGTGACAATCCTGGCTCTTTATACCTGTCAATTTATTTCCCTTCGGATCGACACATCGTCTCAGATTTGACACATATCCATCTGAAAATTTTAGGCCCTGGATCCACCGACAAAGTCTCACTTTATCCTCCTTGTCCAGTGAGAAAATTGACTTCGACAGGAACTGTTTTCCATTCTTCTCTACCAAATGCAACGCAGGGTGTTTGCATATTTCTTCTATGTCCAACCTGGCCTTGGGATTGTCTTTCGTTTTTCCCTTTACGTCCATCACAGTATTAATTATGTTATCAAACACATTTTTCTCAATATACATGACATCAAGATTATGTCTGATCGGATTGGTACTCCAATATGGCAGATCCCAGAATATACTTCTCTTTGTCCAGTTATGATTTCTACCAAATCCATCGCACTTGTATCCAGTTATAGGATCTTCGATAGCACTTGGAAAATCTCTAACCTCCTCCCATATCGTGGCTCCGTACCACCTTGGCGGTGGATCACCCTTCTCTACAACGTCGGTACGGAATGTATTCATGTTTCTTCTGAACGGATGATCTTTTGGCAAAAATTGTCAATGACAATCAAAGAAGCACGATTTTTCTCCGTGTTTCAAGCGAAAAGCCTTAGTACGGTCCATGCAATATGGATATGAGAGACGTCCATGAGTGCTCCATCCAGATAACATTCCATAGGCCGGAAAGTCATTAATGGTCCACATAAGGGTTGCCTTCATCTGAAAATTCTGCTTCCTGGAAACATCGTACGTGTTAGCGCCTACTTCCCATAACTGATTCAACTCATCTATCAAGGCTGTAAGTACACATCAATGTTCCTCTTAGAATTGTTCGGACCAGAAATTATAACGGTTAGAAACATGTACTGAGTCTTCATGCACATCCAAGGCAGTAGGTTATACGGAGTGACAATCATAGGCCAGCACGAATACTGGGATCCCGAAAGACCAAAAGGAGTAAAACCGTCAGAAGATAGCCCCAACCTGACATTATGTGGATCTGAAGCAAAATCAGGATACACTCGATCAAAGTGCTTCCACGCTTCTCCATCGGATGGGTGATCCAACACTCCTTCAATCTGTTCTCGCATGTGCCAACTCATATTTTTGGCCGTCTCTTTTACCATAAATAATCTTTGCAACCGCGGCGTTAAAGGCAAGTAGTGCATTGAATCGGTCGGTCTTCTTGCACCGGTAGACCTTCCTGTACTAGTTGTCTTATAGCGATCAGCACCACAAAATCTGCACACATCTGCGTCCTTGCATCTTTGTAGTACAGCATGCACCCATTGCGACAAGAATCAATTTTCTTGTATCCCATCCAGAGCGATCTCACCATCCTCTTAGACCGGTAGAAGTCTTTAGATAACTTAGCACCCGCCAGCAAGGTCTCTATAATTAACTCCAACACTCGGTTGTAGCATTCTTGCGACATGTTAAAATCTAACTTAATGCTCAACAGTCTTGTAACCACCTCCAATGGTGAATGATCCTTACAATCAGGATACAATGTAGTCCTTGCATTCTCCGGCAACTCCATGAACTTTGCAGCATCGACATTGGGTGCCTCCTCAGCTGCACCATGAACGAAACTAGGCCCGACAGCATCGAAAACCATGTTCACGCACCCGTCGTCGTATGCATGATTATCTGAAACAAAATTAGGTCCCGCATGTATATACGGCTCAACATAAGGCTCCGGTTCTGATGCTAAAGACACAAGTTCTCTGTGTGCGATCCACTGATAGTAATTAGGCATAAAATCCCTCGAGTACAAATGATATGTCACTTCTACTTCTGGATAATATTTCATGTTATGACATTTCACACACGGACACTTAATTTTGGTGTCGTCCATGTACTGAGGGAACGCCTTAGCAAACTGCAGGAACTGCTCTACTCCGCTATGTATTCATCCCGTACACCACACATATCACCAGGATGACGATTGTATATCCATGAACGATTCCGCAAGTAGTAATTTATATCCATTTGAAAATAATTATGCAAAGATTGACACACATGTTCACCACAGTAACTAGTCAAACTGGGTGAAGTTGAGTTGACTAAGTCAATATCTTGGACAAATTAGTCAAATTGGATGAAGTTGACTAAGTTTAGGCAAGTATCCTTCACTAGACATAGACATGGAACAAACACCGATATTTGTAGTGTCCGAACTTCCTAGTGTATATTAAAGTAGAGAGACATGGTAACCGTGTGTAGGGGTACAACTCGGGCGGGTTGGGTCGGGTATTATAACCGTACAGAGCAATTGAACCATAGAAATTGTTGTATGCAACAATAGAAGGAGTATCCTAAAACCTGTAAACTAGGGGTTCAGGTAAAAGTGTGGGTTGCAGGGCTATGTAATAAAGTTTCAAACATAGGCACAACAGTAGGTAAGAACTCAGGGTGCATATATTTACTTTTAAATAAATTTTAAACAGTGGATTGGGTTAACAACAGTAATGGAAGTATGTTTCTCTTCCACCCAGGAAATTGGAAGATTTTAGAGGAGACAAACTCGTGTAGCAAGGGAGAAGTAAGCGGGGGGTGTGTATACAACTTGGTAGAAGGATAGTTGTCAAAAGCGTGCTAATATGGAATATCCATATCAAGGCATGGATAATAGGCGCCCATGGGTGCAGTAGGCACCTATAGGTAAATGCAGGTTGTACACAGATGTGTACCATAAGAGGATAACTAGGGGTATCAGTAATACTCTAAGGGTAGTTAGGTTCTGGCCTATAAGTGCTGGTGTAAGGAAACCTATTATCAGATAACTCGTGAGTGTGTCTACTATTCGTATCAATAAGGGGCATACATATGAGGATACCGTGTATCAGTTTGTGTGAGTATCCGATAGGTAAAGTGGAGTCAGTTGATGTAGGTGTATTATGTCGAGTACAGTATCAAAAATAGATGTCAGTATGTGTTCACATAGATATAGATAGGGTGTTCAGTTTAGAGCAAGATAAAATAGGGAGTGTTAGTGTAATGGGATGTCTTGAGTTATGTAATTGCATTGGTATGCTAAGAAAAGGGCTCGGGCAATTAGAGGCAAGTCTACAGACAGCAGGTAATGGAAATAGGTAGACAGTAGGTTACATGTATGTATTTATGTGTGTGTGCCCTGACTTGGGTGTCCTAGTGTTGTGGGTTAACCAATGTACGGGTATGACTGTAATAACAGTGAATAGGAAGGAGAATGGGACTGATATTAGACAGTAAGTTGTGTGCACATAAATGTAAGGAAGGGTTGCTCATGTGAGGTGTATAGCCTATGTGTGGTTCATAGTGTGTCACTCATAGTTGACAGTCCTAGGTGTCAAGAGTGAGTGAGAGGGCTGTATAGGGCTACTTAGCCCTTTGGCAGCTAGGAAAAAGGGTGGCCTGCACTAGGCAGGGCCACAGGGTACTGTCAATGACCCTGCAGGTAGGGTGTATGCTCTGCACTGGGTGCAGGGACTTAGGGTAGTACCAAGTGTTGGTCCCCTGTAGTAGGCAGGAAGGCCAGGGACTTGGCATTGTAGTGCAGGGTGATTTGGGGTGCAGATATTGGACGAGAGGGCAGGGCCCAGGTCTTGGCTTGGACACACACAGACACGGACACACACGAACACACAAGCTTTCTACAGGTTTAGCCCGCCCAAGTTGCACCCCTAACCGTGTGTCCGTGTGTGTGTGTGTGTCCATGTGTCCGTGTGTCTCTGTGTGTGTATGTGTGTGTTTGTGTGTCTGTGTGTCTGTGTATGTGTGTGTGTCCGTATGTGTGTGTGTCCGTGGGAGAGGAGGAGGAGGAGGAGGAGGGAGAGAAGTTAGGTTAGGGTTTACCTGAGGAAGAGGAGAAGGAGCTCGAGGAGGAGGAGGAGCTCGACGGGGGGGTAGGGGTCGCCCGGGGGAGGGAGTCGCCGGGGGGGAGGGAGTCGCCGGGGGGTAGAGGGTCGTCGGGGGTCGAGGGGGTCGCCGGGGGGGAGAAAATTTTAGAAATTTTAGAAATTTTTAAGTGAGGGAGAAAAAGGAAACAACGTGCCCTAAGTAAAAAACTTAGCGACGTCAAGAGGAGACGTCACTAAACGTCGCCAACTAGTGTCGTATAGCGACGATATTTTAGGACGTCGCTAATATGCAAAATTTTGGCGGCGTCTTTTGTCGGCGTCGCTAATTCCGTCGCTAATTTGTCATATTTTAGTAGTGAGAGAATGAGAGTTTATAAAGGGAGAGAGGGACTTAGGGTTTGATCTAGAAGGAGGAGGAGGAGGTTGGACCCCTGGTCATAAGCCAGAGCCATAGTGGCTGTACGCTGCGTGGGCTGGCCTCTGCGCTCGCCTGCAACTGCAGCAAGGGGGTCGCGGGTGATCGTTGGTTGGGATGGTGAACAGGGAATCTCATTTTTTGAATAAGCGGGAAAGGTTAAGGATTACGGGTACACGGGTCTGTCTCGCCCGATAAGGGTTTAGCTACTACTGCCTTATACTAAGGCTTCTGCTAATAGGGTCCAGGGTTAACGGGTTCCTACATGGATTTCTAATAGAAAAAAAAGTCGTTTGATTTTTTAGGAATGAATGGGTTGGGTGATGCCCTAGTGGCCAAGCCAGGTTCTGTGTGAATAGGTTTGTTATCTTTTCTCTTTTTTCATATAATAAAAACTATACCTTAGGAAAAATACAAAATTTAGTATTACTAAATTCTATATAAACCCAAGGGTAGCTCTAACCTAATATAATGCTAGAAAAATTTATATTAACCCCCATATAGCCCTATTTAATAAGGATAGAAAGGTATGATAATCTTATTAATAAAATGTTAAGTTTAACTACTTGTTTAATAATATTATTGGCATTATCTATATATATATGTCTACAAAACTCCATATAAATTGTAAGAAATTTCACAAATATTAATAATAAAATAAATATATAAAAAGTATATGATTGCATATTATTAATCTAACAAAGTCAGTGATTTAACCATCTATAATTATAAATATATCAAATAGTGAATAAATTTGAAATAAATTAAATTGGTCAACAAAGTATTTAGTGAAATATATAAAATAAAATCTTGAAAATAGGGGGCTCACATGACCAAAATAGTCCATTTGGGCATGTCTCATTAGATACCCTTGGTCGAGCGGAGCAACCTTTGGTTGGTTAATAAGGGTATGCAGGGGTTTGTTGTTTGAAAAGTTATTAATATCCCTTGTTTTCACAAGTTTATTTAAAAACGCAATCAAATCTGATTTTATGCCACATGATATTTTGATAACTATTGTATTTTTATTAATCATACTCTCACTCAAAACCTCAAATCCAAACAAGAGTTATTAAACACACTGTCATTTAACTCTCCCTCTATTCCAAACAAAGTTATATGTTTAATTATTTTTTTACTTAATCACACCTAACTTTGTTTATTTCTTTTTTTTTTCTCAATCCAAGCAGAACCTTGGGCAAAAATATCCCCCCTAAGGCCTGGTTTGGTTAGATTAGGAAAGAAAATCATTCATTTCCTATGTTTAGATGAGAAAAGAAAATTAATTCCCACATGGAAGGAAAGGGGGGAAATGGTTTCCACATCCAACCAAGGATTCACTTTTTTCGGTATTCAATTTTTTTTCTAATTTTTTTGTCCCCTCCAAATACCGAAAAAAATAGATAAAAGTTATAATTTTCCAAAAAAAATGGGAAAAGAACAAAGAATTAATTTCCTTTACTTTCCTTTCCTTTTCCGCAAACCAAAATAGGCCTAAGATGTGATGGAATTTCTCTCAATAAATTAAATAGTAAGGGTCTTATACTGTTAAGACCATCTCCAATGGTGATTTCTAAAATTGAGTTCTTATCCTACTTGGCATTGTACTTTAAGGAGATTTCTATTATAGTTGGAAGAGTTTCTACATAGAAATTGTAGACGTACAAAAATGTTCTCAAATGGTTCTCCATTTCTATCCTATGTGTCACATAGTAAAAAGATCAATTTAATGGTGTGGGGCCAATAATAATTGTAATGAGAGATAGGAGAGTTTCTACATGTAGAAACCCTCCTAGAAAGTTTTCATCATATATCATTACTACCTAGAAATTACCATTGGGGGAAGTTTTTTCTAAAATGGATTTCTTCCATAGAAATAGGCAAATAGAAACCACCATTGGAGGGCAAATTATAAGAGCACATAAGAAATTGATCAGGGCTAGCCAAAAGCAAATTTTGATTTATTTATAAGTTTGCCATTGAAAAAATTACTCAGGGCTAGCCAACATGTGAGTATATAAGTCAACTTTTTATTCTTTTTGCTCTCCTCTCTTTCCTCACAAGAAGAAGAAGAACAAGAACAAGAACAAGAACAACAAGAATAAGAACATCAATTTTTGCAAACCTAGTTTGTTTTGATTTTTTGCTCTCTTCTAATTTCTCATATCTCTTTCTCCAAACCTTAATTTATTTTTCTTCTTCTTGTTTGGGCATTATGGATGAAACCCTAGTTGCAGAAGAAATTGGGTTATCAAATCTATCAAATCTATTAGTCTATTAACCAAATTTTCTTTATTAATAGAAGAATTATGCATGCAATCCTAGTTGTAGAAGAAAATTATGAAAGAAATCCTAGTTGTAGAAGAATTGGGTTCATAGCAGGACTGCCACAATTTTTGACACTTCTAGAAGTATTGAGAACTGCCAGAAATTATGGCAGTCTTGAAATAGACTCGATGTACAACAGGACTGCCACAATTGCTGGCAGTCCTAGAAGTAATAAGGACTGCCAGAAATTATGGCAGTCTTGAAATAGACTCGATGTACAACAGGACTGCCACAATTACTGGCAATCCTAGAAGTAATGAGGACTGCCAGGAATTGTGGCAGTCCTGAAAGGGACATGCTCTACAGCTGGACTGCCACAATTTTTGGCAGTCCTAGACATATTGAGGACTGCCAGAAATTGAGGCAGTCATGAAAGATACTTGCTGTACAGCAAGTTCCTTTCAGGACTGTCACAATTTCTGGCAGTCCTAAAGTCGAAATTCTCGAATGAAAAAAACATGTTAGAGTTTATTTCAATCTTGATAATCGAGTGAAATATGCATTTTAGGGTTTATTTTCATGCATTCTTTGTGAGGAAAGAAGTATTTAACCTTTATTTCCATGCATTTTAGGGTTTATTTAATTTTTTGGGTGCCATCGAAATTGGGAAAGAGAAGGAAACTAGGATTTTGAAGGAGATGGTGAGGATGAAAATGGTGGAGAAGAAGAAGAAGATGATGAGAAAAAAACTAGGGTTTTGATGGAGATGTGAGAATGGAAATGGTCAGTGTTTTAAAAATCGGCCTAGGCGGCCGCCCGTCGCACCGAAAACCCCCTAGGCGGCGGTCCTAGGCGGTTTCGGCCTAGGCGGCCCCTAGGCGGCCCTTAGGCGGCCAATTTTTTTTAAAAATTCAAAAAAAATAAACAAAAAAATTGAAACAAAATTATATACTTACATGCCGCCGCCGTCGCCGTCGCCGCCGCCGTCGCCGCCGCCGTCGTCGCCGTCGTCGTCGCCGGTGGTGACGGCGGCGGCTGCTGCTTCTGGTGGTGGTGGTGGTGGTAGTGGTGGCTGCTGCTGCTGCTGCTTCTGTTGGTGGTGGTGGTGGTGGTGGTGGTGGTGGTGGTGGTGGTGGTGGGAGGGGAGGAGGAGAGGGGAGCAGAGGAGGAGAGGAGGAGGATGAGAGGAGAGGGGAGGTGGTGGGAGGGGAGGAGGAGAGGGGAGGGGAGGGGAGGAGGAGGGGAGGAGGGGGAGAGGGGAGCGGAGGGGAAGGGAGAGGAGGAGTGGCTGCTGTCTCTCTCCTCTCCTCCCCCTATATAGACATATATATACATAAATAATATTAAAAAAAAATCGGCGCCTTAGGCGCTAGTCGGTCCTCCGTAGCACCGACTCTGCCTAGCGATTTTTACAACATTGGAAATGGTGGAGAAGAAGAAGAAAGCTAGGGTTTGTGAAGAGAGAGAGTGGAATTTAGAAATGAGATTGATTTTTTGGGGTTTGGGGGGTGTGTGGTTTGGACAGCCCTCTGAGTGGAATATTTTGATAGCCCGAGTAAAATCTCCTCAAATCCTGGCTAGCCCCGATCAAAATGTTATGTGCCCTTATAATTTGCCCATTGGAGATGGTCTAATAATGCTCTCTTCTCTTTTGAGATCTTTCTCCTGGTAACAAACATTTTGTTAGCAAAGCATTAGGTTTCGCGATCTAATCTATTTGGTCTTCCATAGCCTTCTACTTTCGAAGAGACGATTCATCAAACACTGCCAAGTCGACAGCCGATGAGGAGGCGCGGAGGACCAGCCGGCGGAGCCGACGTCGGCGGCGATCTGGCTCACGTACGCCGGGAGTCGGTGCTGACGAGGGCGGTAGAGTCGGTGTTCGCGTTCGTCCGGTTTGCGGAGTTCGAGATCATCTTCGTACTCTTCTTCCTCGTCGCCTTCCTCGTTTTCAAAGACCTGGTCTGCCCCTACTCCTCTGCTCCCTAAAATTGTCTGATTCTTTTGTTTAGAGGCGTAAATTAGGACAATTGTATATTTATCTACTGATTCCATTTGGTACTAAGAATTGTGACCTGGGTTCATGGAGTTTTGAACATTATGACCAACCGCTCGAACATTAGTCTGCATCCTAAACGTTATCTTCCACTCACATCACAGTCGGATGCGAATTTGGAGGAAGCCGATTCGAAGATCTATCTTGGAGAAGATGCCGACCCACTCATTTAACCTAACATGTCATCCAGTCGTAGGATTGGAAACTTGTAGCCAACTAGGATTTTGTTAATCATATGCCTATCTACGCACATTCGCCAGTTGTCGTCCTTCTTCGGTATCAATAGTGCCGGAATCGTGTACGGGTTCATGCTCTCTCTAATGCTCCCCTTTTTTGGTGAGAGCTTCATTGCGGGTTTTCTCTGTCAAGTCTTCCACCTTCTCCTGAAGAATATCTTGTTCTCCTGTGGACTTATTCGATAGTGTGGCAAGTTCAGCTAATTTGTCCAGGAAACAAGATCATTGCAGTGTTGGATGTTGCACATGGGTGGTAGCCCTCCAGGGAGTTCCTTTGGAAGAATATCGTGATACTCGTTAAGGATCGTTCGCACCTATCTGGAATTGCTCCTCCTTTTGTTGACTCTTCGGTCTTTATTCTTCCCTACTACTAAATCATGTACTCACGAACCTCTTTGAAGTCCGTTTTCGCTTCCTTCGTGGAGATTGCCAATAACATACAAGCATTTTCCTCCTCTTGTAAAGATTTTTGTAAATACTTTTGTAAAGATTCGGTTTAGGTGCTTGTCCCATCCTTCACCAACAGATACGTGTTATCACACCCATTGTGCTTCGTGCCAATATCAAATTGTCATGGCCTCCTAAGCAATATATAACAGACGTCGATCTAGTCAATCACATCGCAGTTGTTCTCGTCTCTAAAAGCTCCGATTGAAAAGAAAACTCTGCACTGCTCGGTTACCCTGATGCTCGGCTCGTTTTGAACCCACCTGATGTAATACGGGTCCGGATGCTTCTCTAATATCAACCTTGCATCTTCAATCAACCATCGGCGGACGAGATTTTCTTAGCTGTTGCTGTTAATTAAGACCCTAAATCTTTTGTCGTTGATGGTACAATGGGTACATAACATATTGTTGTTTTGCAAGGAATCATTGTGTCTTAGTGATTGTACGAACTTCCTTATTACGTCATGGAACGCCTCTTTCTTTATGGATTCCTTCCTATGACCACTACGTTGATAAGCTAACCTTCATCGAATCGACCTTCGATTATCAGAGTCCTTCCTCTGTTGTCGAACCGACCTCTGGTTTTGAACATGTTTCGAAACTATTGATGGTACAATAGCTTCGGATCATGTTGTTATGTTGCCAAGAATTAGTCTTGATGTTAGTACGAACTTTGTAGTTACACCATGAATGCCGCTTCTTTCTAGATTTCTCCATACGACGTCTACATTGATAAGTGTAACCGTCATCGAACCGACATTCGACGTGCCAGTCATCGCGAGAGTCGTTCCTCCAATAATCGCTATAACGATCGTCAATGTCGTTCCAGTTGCCGTAATTCCGTCGGTCAGTTGGAGTCGATCATCATCACCGATGTTCTAAATAGCGGTTGCCTAGGCTCTAGGCTAGTGTTCTAAATGGCGGCCGCCTAGTCCGCCTAGGCGGTAGGCGGTCTCCCTCCGCACCGCTTTTCGGTAGGTGGTGGAGTAGACGGCCAATGGAGGTTGGCAGCATAGGCGGGGGTGAGGTGGCGTAGGCAAGCGCCTAGGCGGAGCAATATCTAACAAGATATTTTGGCCAAAAAGGTTTTGTAAGCATTATCGGCCTATGGTTCACTTTTACAAAACTAAAATTTTATAAATCATCATTGTACAACTTAGTTATGCATGGAATATCCTTAAAATATGCATATTATGCAAAAGCAGTCGTAAATAGTAAAAAAAATGTTCAAATATATCGACCGCCTAGGCGGTAAGTGGACTCTCCCCGCCGCACACCCGCCTACCGCCGTTTAGAACCTTGCGCTAGGTGGATCCCCTTCGTTTGTTTTTGCCATGGTGGTGGAGTAGGCAGTCGGAATAGGATTGACGGAGTAGGCAGAGGTGAGGCGGCATAAACGTATGCCTATCTTGGTTTGTTGTCAGATTTTATTTAAGAAAACTGAAGGAAAGACCAAACATCACAGAGTCGATCACTGCACATATTGACAACCAATTATAGTCTATAGGAAATGAGTGTTTCAAGCAAGTTACCAAGCTAATCTATTGAGAATAGAATTCCAAGAGTGATACAATAAGATATATTTCCAGTCAGATTATCAGCTTGAAAAACATGTCACACAATTGGCATATTTGCTATAATAGTGACACCCTATTTACAAATGTTGCTTCCAATTTTACTGATCCACCATGAGCCATGGAGTCCATTCCAAATCAAAGTAGATGCTCTGAACCGCTGAATATGCATATTATGCACACACAAAACAAGAATAAAATGGTGAAAAATTGTTAAAATGTTTCGGGCACCTAGGTGTCAGGCGGACCCTTTCCGCCGTGCACCCACCTACCGCCGTTTAGAATCTTGGTCATCACGACTGCTTCTATCGAGATCATTGTACTCCATACTCCCGCTAGGTGAATCCACTTGAGCTCTTTGCGGAAAGGGTCAGCTCGACACCTAGGTGCCCGAAATATTTTAACCATTTTTCATCATTTTATTATTGTTTTTGTGTGCATAATATGCATATTCAGCGGTTCAGAGCATCTGTTTTGATTTGGAATGCACTCCGTGACTCATGGCGCATCAATAAAATTGGAAGCAACATTTATAAATAGGTGTCAGGACCCTTTCCGCCGTGCACCCACCTACTGCCATTTAGAACCTTGGTCATCACGATTGCTCCTGTTGAGATCATTGTACTCCTTACTCCCACTAGGTGAATCTACTTGAGCCCTTTGCGGACGATTGTCTCATGCCAGTACGTGACCATTTCTCGAGAGGTTGCGGATGTTGCTCTCCTGCGACACCGTTTATGGGTTCAAACCGGTTCCCTCGACGATTACTGGAAGTCTACTCGTTGGACGTTTAGATGCATTTCCGGTATAGAGATTTTGATGTGCCGAATTGCCGCACAAAGGTATCCTCATGCACTTTGTTAGGAAAACATTGGTCGTCATTGTCATTGGTTTCTAACATATCCAGCTAAGTTGAGGCCCTGATACCACCTAAAAGCATGAAAACGCCGATTCCTTAACCAACAACCCAAGATACAAGAACGGGCAGCTCGATCTCAAACACGAGAATTAAAATAGGGATGAAGCTCCAATAAGCATCTTAATTATCAAATTCATTCATCAAAAACATTACATCTTCCCTTCTGCAAACTCTTATTTATAGGCAAACCTATTACAAGCAAAGGATAATTATAAAATAAATACAAAATATTTGGTTTAAAATATTCAAAATCCAACCCAAGCTAGCCTGGATTGGTCTGAACTGACTTGGACCAGAATTCTGGTTTGTCCAACCAGAATTCCAATTTTCCCGATTAGAACTGATGTAGACAACTGGAATTCCCCGATCTCTGGCCAGAACCTGGAATTCCAATTCTGAGCTGTCTTCTCGCGGTCGTGCTCCCAATGACATCCATGTCAGAAGTATCATTTTTACCATTTACCTTTTAAAAGTAACACAACATTGGTAAAAATATGGATTCTTGGTATCTTAGAGATAGAGACTAAAAAGGAGTTCATTTGATGAGAAAAATGGATTCTTGCAATTTGACCTGATACTGAGCCTTGATGTGTGAAAATGAGGAAATATTTTGGTTGTTGGTTATTAACTAGTGTTATTGCATTTAGTGCTGAGTTTTGGTATCTCGGTTCTTGAATTCTTAGTGATAGACAGAGAGGCTGGAAAGGAGTTAGTTAAGGAGAAAAATGAACTTGGATTACTATGTGATGCGATATTAAGGTTTGATGTGCGAAAATGAGGATTTCTTTTGAGTATTACTTATTGAATCATGTAAAATAGTCACTGGTGTTTGGTTTTGGTATCTGGCTCTTGAAATCCTAGTTGATGCTATAATTATACCAGTGGATGAAGTTGGGGTGAAAAGATGCTCGGTTCGGGGAATGGATGAGACTGGCGAGCAAACAACCCCAGGTTCACCTGCAAGAATGTATGAGTCAGATGGGATGGGCCCAGCTTTTACCCCTCCAGAAAATAAGTTAGATAGGGCTATGGGAAAATAAAGTGAGTGGAAAAGTTGTCAAGGAAAGCGTACCTTGGTTTTGCATATTTTAGATTAGATATTTATCATGGATGAACTGGACATCAAGTCTTTACATTCTCATCACTAGGGATAGAGGCTAAAAAGGAGTTAATTTGATTTGGAAAATGGACTTGGATTACAATTTGATGCAAGGATCAGGTTTGATATGTGAGAATGAGGATTGTTTACCTATTACTTATTGAACCATGTAATTGTGTATCCTGCTGAGTTTTTTCATATACGTATTGATGAGAAAGTAAGAAGGCCCGAAAAAGAGAAATGGATAGTCATATTACGTATTGATGAAAAAGTAAAGCCAGAATTACAAGGATAATAGATAACTATCTTCTACAAAGATCCTTGTGAAAGATGCTAAACGGAGTGTGTTTGATGTGACAAATGGACTTGGATTGCAATGACAGTCTCGAGATTTGATCATAGAAACTGGTATTACCTATCACTTATTAGATCAATTTATGCCATATGATAATAAGAATTGTAATGTGTGTTCTTGGAATACTTGTGATAGATGCTGAAAGCTAGTTTATTTGATAAAAGAACAGAAGTTGGATTGCAGTTTTACGTGATCATTGGGTTTGATATGTGAAAAAGGGAAATAATTATTGATTATTACATACTTAAGTAGATTCCTGAATGGAGATGCTAGATAAGTGTAAATACCAGTTAGTAAATTGATCAATGTTGCAATTTGACATGATATCTGGGAAGTTGGTTTTACCTATTTCTTTCTTGTAGCCAGTGTTTTAAAAGGTATGCCTCAGGCTCATCAAAACCAAGGAGGCGCACCCCTTTTACCTAGGTGCAAAGAAAGACCAAGAGGTGCGCACCTCGGCCTAGCGCGAAGGCCAATGAGACACATGCCTCACTTAAATCAGCCCAAACCCATTAAGTGACCATAACCCAGTGCTCTAAGTGGTGGTTGAGGCAGCTGCCTAGGCGCGAGGCGGCCGCTCTCTGAACCGTTTTTGCCGTTGGTGGAGTAGGCAGTTAGTGGAGATTTGGCGGTAGGCGGGTGTCTAGGTGGAGCAATACCTTACTAAATGTTTTGACAACAGTTTTACAAGTATTATGGTTCTATGGTTCACTTTTACAAGATTGAAACTTCATAAATTTTGTTCTACAACTTAATTATACATAAAACATCCTTAAAATATACATATTATACACACACACAAAAACAGTGGTAAATAGTACAAAAATGTTCAAAATGTATCAAGCACCGCAGCTGACTCTCTCCGGTGCGCCCCTGCCTACTGACGTTTAGAACCTTGCCCTAACATGATCCAATTCCCCCCCCCCCCCCCTTCTCTCCTCTCTCTCTCTCTCTCTCTCTCTCTCTCTCTCATCATCTTTGCCCGAGCATCCTCCCGCTAGCCGACACCACCCGCCTTCCGACAATGTTGACTCCAACCAAGTAGGCTTGTATTTTTCTTTCCAATTTGCATTCTATTTTTTTTTTTCTATTTGTGTTTGTTTTGATTTTGTTTTAAAAAAAAATTTGTTGCGTTGTTGTTTAGCTATTTTTTTGCTCTTTTTTGTTGATTATTTTTTTTCATTTATTTTATTTTCTTGATTTAAAATATCTAATCTAGGTATGGTGGTTGTGGTATTGGTACTAATAATCCTATTGTAAACATGAAAAGTATCTATTATAGTAGTTGTCTTTATGACTTTATATATTTCACATTTTCTTTGTTCGATGGTGTTATGAGTTTGCTTATCTCTCTCTCTCTCTCTCTCTCTCTCTCCTCTCTCTCTCTCTCTCCTCTCTCTCTCTCTCTCTCTATCTCTATATATATATATATATATATATATATAATATATATTGCACAATTTGTGAAAATGTGTGTGTCGCTTCGTTGAAGCCCACACCTCGTTATGCGCCTTGTGGTAGGCTCTAGAGAGAACCCTTATGCCTCAAGTGCGCCTTGTGCTTTTTAAAACCTTGCTTGTAGCTTCCTCATATTTAAAGATCTAGTCATGTCCTCCTAGTTATTTAATCCTTCAGTTTGCTTTATGCTAAGAATTGGTGTCTGGGTACTTGAAAATTTGAAACCCTTCCTATCGTGAGACAAGTGACTTATCTTGCAATAACCAATAAGAAAGTGGACTCATATTGCAGTTGTTACATGTTTTAAGTGAAATGGAACATGGTATCACCTATTTTGTTGGAAGATTGGATGGGTTGCTAGATGAGATAACGGCCTGTTTTATTTAACCCTTCCTATCGTGAGACAAGTGGACTTATCTTGCAATAACCAATAAGAAAGTGGACTCATATTGCAGTTGTTACATGTTTTAAGTTGAAATGGAACATGGTATCACCTATTTTGTTGGAAAATGGATGGGTTGCTAGATGAGATAACGGCCTGTTTTATTTAACAAGAAATGGACTTCCTTTTTGATTTGGTATCGCATAAGGATTTAGGATGTAAAATTGGAGAGTATGTTTTATTCTATTTCAAGGTTCGTAGTATCGGTATAGAACCCTTTCTATGACTATCGGGATTGGCAGGATCGGAGGTTTCGAATCGAAGTATTTTTTTGGGGTATAGGAAAGCAAATAATTATTAATAAATTATTAAAATTCTAGAAAAAAAATATTTATACATTTATGGATAATTTTAAGTATTTTCAGTAATTTTGGAATTGAATGAAATAGTAGTCACCATTGTCAATTGGTTTACCTGCAATAGATAAGCTTTTTCCATTTATAAGCCTTTACAATTACATCCTTACTATGCTTTTACATCCTTGTTGATTGATCTTTTTCATTCAATAATCTTCGTCGAATTGACCGGAAAAGAGACCAATATCGATATCGATCAATATCGGTATCGGTCGGTATCAAATCGGGATATACCAAACCGTATTGGTATTGGCCATATCGGATCAGTATCGGTCGATACTGCAAACTATTTCTATTTCTTTCCTATAGCCTTCATTTATGAGAAGATATGGTTAGTTCCCAGGGGTGGAGCGAGAATGTTTGATTAGCACCGGGCCGAAGATTAATCTCTACATTCTCCATTGATAAAAATTACAAAAATATCTGTTGAAAATGTAAAAAATTGAAAAGAAAAAAAGATGGCTTAAAAAATTAAAAAAATAGGTAATGTAAAAAAATTATATTTACTAGCAAATTTTTCATGTCTTGGTTGAGATAAAATGCACAAAAACAACAAACTAAGAACAATATTACCTCTTATGTCAAAGAGGATGCCCTCTTCTTCCTAGTGGTTTGCCCTCTTCTTCCTAGTGGTTTTTTTTAGTGTTTGCTCTTCTGAATAAGTGGAGAAATAACAATTTCGCCTTTTGTTTATAGGAAAAAAACTTAAATAATTGATATAAGGCAAGTAAAAACAAAAAAATGCAATAAAGTTAAAAAGAATGGCAACATGAGCCTTGTATCTAAAATTTTGAATTTAACTTTTGTATCCAAAATTTAACTTTTGTATGTAAATTTAGATTTCTAACTTTCCATGTTAGAAATTTTGAAAACTTGAATCATGGAGAAACATAAGATTCTGAGAATCATAAATTTGATGTGGGAATCATATTTTTTTAGTTTGGTCTTCCACCTTCATCTATATCACAACCATAAAGGATATGTCAAGATATTGGGAAACAGGGGCAGAGCCACGGGTTGGATTATGGGGGCCATGGCTGCCCCCTAAATATTTTCTTCGGATTATTTATGTACTATAGTTCTTCTCATATTTTTAAGTTCTATTTTTGTAAGGTTTGGCCCCACCTAAATCTTGATTTATTGCTTATGTATATCCTTTTTAAAGATTTTAGAATTATGAAGAATTAATAGCCAATTCGAAATGACAATCATAATATTCACTTTCCAAATATATTATTTTTTGTTATTTTTAAAGCCATCTATTATTCAAATTATGATGCTTTCAATAGATTTTTTTTTTGTGTAATTTTCATCAATGGAGAATGTAGAGTTATTAATCTTCAGTTCCTGCTAATCAAACTTTCTGGCTCCGTCCCTGTTTGGAAAATGATTATTATGGTTATGTCATTATCTCATCGGCTTTTAATTCTTCCTAATTCTAAGATGCTTAAAAAGGAAATACATAAGATATCAATCCTGAAATATTTAGGTGGGGCCAAATCTTTAAAAAAAAAATTGAAAATATTTCGTAGAAAATATGTAGGGGGAGCCACGGCTCCTATAATCCCACCTGTCGCTCCGCCCTTGGCTCCTGTCATTTATTGTTTATCCATCCTAAGAATTGGTATCTGGTACTTCGAAAGTTGAAAACCTTGTGATAAAAGGGAAGGAAAAAAAAAAGTTTACCTGATAAAAAGAGGACAGATTGTAATTTGAGGTGATGTTTAGGTTTCATAGGTGGTATTTTGGTTGAATCTTTGACAGAGAAGCTAGATGAGTTGAAGGACTTGTTTAATTAAATGGAAAAAGGCTATTATTCCAAGTTATGTGCTATCTGATTGTAAAAAAGCAGACATGCTTTTATATATCTCTATTTTCTTAGAAGAAGGGTCAGGTAAGTACTGTCGTCTCTGGATTTTAAATCCAGGACATCCCCTTCCCATACCAAAGATCTCGACTATTGGCTTTCACATTTTGGTAAGTTTTTGGTTTGATCTATCCCTTGCAAATTGCAGAGGGAATTGAGATAACCATGTGACGCTAGATAAGCCCACGTTTTGACGGTTTGGATTTTTGTTGCATTACTTTCAACTGAAACTTTTGGAAACCACTGATACCGATATTCATAAGAAGGGTCCGAAACCTATTCTGATACCGATATTTCGAACCTTGTATGAACTTTGACTCCTACCGTTGTTTCTTTATTGCTCAGGAGTCAACTCCGTTTGCAAGTTGCTCATGCAAATAAGAGAATTAGCTTATAATTTTATGATGCTTTTTCTATTTACAGGAAGATTTGAGTCGTTTGCCATTTTATAATTTTATTATGCTTTTGTTATTTTCAGGAAGGTTGAGTCGTTAGCCATTTTAATTTTATTTTATTTATGGTTTATTTACATGTTTAGATTTGGCACAATTGTATCGTTTTATTCTGGAATCTTAAGTTCCGAGTTCCAATTGATGTCCAACTAAGAAAAGTGTAATTTTACGTCTGATTGAAAAAGTAATGACTTTGACTTTTCTTATGTTTTATATAAGGTTTTGTTTAGTATCTACGCAATTAGTATTTTGAACTGTACCACAAACCGTATCGGCAACCCAACCCACTATCCCCTACTTGCCAAAAATAAAGACAAGCAGCATATCCTATTCCTGAACATGTAAGTACCGTGTTCCAGGTAAGTATGGTTTGGAATCATATGTGATTTTACTTGAAATCAGTGAGTATGGAATTTATAATTCCAATTGCAAGATGTTTCTGGAGTTGCAATTGACTAATACCACCTTAAAGAAATGTCCCTATTAAAGCAGAGACGTCATAAACTAGAGACGTGCCTCTTTTAGATTCATGGCTTGTAGTATTTTAGAGAAACCAAGTTGAATAAGCCCCTATTGGTAATTCGTAATAAGGGTATGACTTTGAAGTACAGGATACAGTTGTATTTTCTAATCAGTACCTTGTTATACTTCCTTTCTTCGTCCAGGTGCCATGTACTTCCTATTTGTTCCTGCTGATGTGATCCTATTTAACGTTTTGGAAAAACATGACCTATGCTTTATTTGTATGGGATGTAAGTTCATTCTGGCTATAGACCTTCCAACATTTCGAAGGACAGGAACCTTTTGGAAAAACATGACCTATGCTTTATTTGTATTATCCTTATCATCTTATTGATATCCATAAACATATGGACTGTCCCAAATAAGCAAAGCCTAGCGAATAACCACTTAGTCCCATGAGAAATGTTTATAAATCTCAACTGTTCTTGCTAAAAGATATGGCACTATTTTGCTGTTGCATCATGTTGCAATATATGTTCCTGATGTCTTACTGTTTGAGGAATATAACTTACATGCAGACATCGAGGCCAGAGTACAACCGGCTCTTGGTGAAGAAACCTGGTGGTGATGACTTCTGGTCTTAGTAGGCTTTTCCATGGAGGAAAGATGTCCAGCACTAGGCAGTCTACTAGTGGATACCATCAGTTTGGATAGGTAGAAATGGATAAGAGAGTGAGAATCCTACTGTAAAAATTCTGATGTTGCATGTATTTGTTAACTTGAAGTACCTATTTACTTTGCATATTGGCTTCTCACTTGTAATAAAATCTTTTTGGAATTTCATACACTTAGTCATGAACCGCAAGATACAAGGGTCATGGGCCTGAACTTGTGGCTTTAATATATCATGCATTTATCCTTGAATACATGTATTTCATTTCGGAGTCGATCATGTTTTTCTTAGATAAGTTCAGTCATTAATAACCAATATGTCAAAAATTATTTAGTGCACAGTTTTGTTCTTTCACAC